>JAODTR010003431.1:10010-22899 GCA_025399935.1 Amblyopsis rosae
ATTTGATTTTCCCCCCTCCCTTGATTAATGTGTATTGGGCTTTATTGCGTAATTTTTTAGCTTTATTAGTTATTTTTGTCACAGACAAAGACCCTTGCACTTTGTGCAGTAACGTCAAACATTAATTGACACTGATTAATGCCTTTTGCAATTAGCATATTGCGGTGACTGAAATTGCCATTTTGATTAATATACAATTAATTCTACAATAGTAATCAAAGATGTAGTCTGATGAACACGGCTCTCACATTAATTAAGTATATATAATTCATGCTTAAAGTGAATGTATAATGTGGGGAGTGTGCACAACAGAACAAACATGTCTGCCATAAGCCAGTTGGACACTAACAGGGGACACTAATGGGCCGAGTGCTGTGGAGACTCACTCGCATGACACAGGGTGCTGGCAGGATACTGTCACTTCCAATGTGCTCTGTCAACTTAACTAATATTGCGTCTGTGGGCTGTACAGCTGTCTTGTGTGATGGATTGCGGCTACTGTGCAACGACAAGCCTTCTCCTGCCTCTGGCACGGTGATAGCAGGAGACCCTGACTGATTCGCTGAGTGTGTTTTAGCCTTTTTTACTGCAGTTGAAACTCAGGGAAAGCCAATAAGGACCAACGAGGCTGGTTGAGGGCATATTTCCTCTGATATTGTTGGAAAACCCCTCCCGGGTCTGTGATAGATTGTTCCGGAGAATGAAATAGCAGGTTACAAAAGCCATACATCTGAGGAATAGCTGCTAGGAAAGCAGGAGGTTTTGTTTTTGTAATATGTCTATTATGTATAAACTGACCAAATGCCAACAAGTGCTGTGCTGTTTTCAGTTAGTTTATGAACAATACTGCATGTTTACAAATTGTATGGTTACACAGTCTACTGAACCAGTTCTCTGTTAAGAAATAACAGAATTAATATGAACATAGGAAATTAGGATCGCAGTCAACATCAATTATTTTCATAATGGAGCTTTTAGAAAAGGACTGGTTTAGAAGCCCAAAATATAAATAGTATAATTAAACACCCCCTCTACTCGGAAAATGTGCATGACTAGGTTGGTGTGTGTGTGAAATCTTTTTTACATCCAGTGAAGCGAGAGACGTGTACTTCCATAATTAGATTTGGACTTGGTGGACATTAATGCCAGGAGGAAATTAACAATGTCAACAACGGTCATTCATTTCTTCTAGAATTTTTTATCAATCAAACAAAGTAAAGAACCCTACTGTATGTGGAAAATACAATCACAGCCAGAGTCGTCTTTCTGGTTTAATATAAAGTCATACAGCTTTACAGGGAAGGCAACTACTGTAACTGTGATGCAGCCAATTCTAAATATGCCCTGAGATTTGCACAAGTCAGAGCTCAAGCCACTGTGTAAAGTGAATGCAGTTTAACTATGTTTTGTATTGTGATATAGAGTATAGCATTTCTTCAACATAATTCAATTTGTTATGGAATATGTTTTAAGGGGAAAAGGGATTTTAAACATGTGGACATCCCTCATGGTCATTTATTATATATATATATATATATATATATATATTATAGTATTGCCTAATATTTCATGATATTGCTGACAAATCAGAAGCAATATCCAGCCATAATAAATCTGGCTCTGGATAGCAATTCATATTGCACATTGCCTGGATTCCAGAGCCTGCCGTTACTGTACCTATGTGTGGCTGCTAGCTTGTTGACTGTTTGTTGACTGCTGCTTGTCAGACCTAATGGACTGATGCTAATGGAAGAACGGCGGGGGTAATCAAGCCTTCATCCTTGCGGGCAGGCAGACGCGAGCGTTAGCAAGTTGCCATCATCCATCTTTCCTTCTCCCGCTCTCTCATTTGGCGGTTATGTTGTGGTAATTCTCTGATATGCTCACCGCTCTCTCACTCGCAATGTTATTTACCATCTCACCCACCACACATCTAGATAAACACAGGAAGCAACAGGCTGTCCTACAGACACACACGTAATTGTGTTTGTGTGTAAGCACAAGCATGTGTGCCCCTTTATTGATATCAGAACCCTTAGCACCTCAGAGATAAAAGGCATGTTCTCATACTGTACACATACATGCTTGTACTGGAGAAAGTTAGCACATTCACCGGCAAAAACAAGCGTGAGATGACTAGAATTGCTACCCTGTTACATAGAAACATCTGAGGACATGAAATGTTTGAAATATTGTGAGCTGGAAACACTGAATTATACACATACTGTAGACTAGCTCAATAAGACAAAAACAGAACACAAAATACAATATATGTATGCACGTGAGTATAATAATAATATTCTGGTATAAACACACTAGAAGCAGTCGAGGTATATTTTTAACTGTATCTCTTGTTTACTATGCAGCCAGAATACTTTAGGAAATATCGACTGGATGTACAGAAAGTATCTAAAAGAGAGCTGTGACAGTTTCACTGCTCCGCTAATGGTCTGTTGCCGCAGGGTGACCGGGATATCAGCCCAGTGTGTGTGCATTTGTGTTGCTTCTCATAAGCAACAAGCAATATGTCTTGTTCAGATCTAAATGCCTCGAATACAAGGGAAGAAAGGGCATCTCAGTGTGAGAGAGAGAGAGAGAGAGAGAGAGAGAGAGAGAGAGAGAGAGAGAGACCTGAGGGAGAAGCTATGTGCTCGTGTCATACTGGGGCCGTGTAATATTTAGTGTTCTGTCGGGGCTCACAGCACAACATCCATTTGCACAAGCAATTGCAATGGTTTCCTTATTTGCTGCCTAAAGCATAAGCCTAATTTAAAGTTTCTACACTTCTGACTATCAAAGCCTAGGGAGGAATGTGGCTGTGTCATGTACGTATTATGTGAGAAAACATGCTAAATAATGGAGATGTTTCAGTAAATAGGTAATAAGACACACAACAGCAGCTCTGATTCTCTAGATTAGACTGCATAACGCCCATTCTCTGGACAATGACGTGATGAAGATGATACCTAACTGGCTATTGTTGTCAGCAGCAGTGTGTCTGAATGGCTGCCAGCGTAAGAAAGGTATGGATCCTTAGCAGATTATGGTGCTACGCCCACTGAGATATAGCAATGCTAAATGCAAATGTAACTCATATCATTCTGGACACAGGCTAGCAATACTTTCCGTTGCTTCTACATGATAATTCAATTTAGTCTTTTGTCTCCAAGCCACCCTATTCATTTGTGTGAGGTCGCCCTCCTTTGTTCCTCTCCCATCCTCTCTTTTTATCCATTCCCCCTGCATCACTGCATGTCTCTCCTGCCTCTCTCCCCCTTTAGTTCCTTCTATCCATGTGGCTTTTTCGATTCTACCCACATTTTCTTCCTTCCCGCCATTTTTCTTCACCTGTCCTCATTGCTGTCTATTTTGTCTTCCTTTCCACTCCTCTCCATCAGCACTCCACCCATGTATCCTCTGTTGACTCCCAAATAAGGTTACATGCTGTGTCCCTTATACCTGCTCCTTAATATTTTACCTGCTACCTGCTGTAACCTCTGCCAGATTATAAATACTTCAAGTAGTACTACTACATACTGTAACCTCTGCCAGATCATAAATACTTCTAGAAGTATTACTATATACAGTAACCTCTGCCAGCTCATAAATACTTCTAGTACTACATACTGTACTGTAACCTATCCCAGATAATAAATACTTATAGTAGTACTACATACTGTAACCTCTGCCTGTTCATAAATACTTCTAGTACTACATGCTGTAACCTCTTCCAGCTCATAAATACTTCTAGTAGTACTACATACTGTAACCTCTGCCAGTTTATAAATACTTCTAGTACTACATACTGTAACCTCTGCCATGTTATAAATACTTCTAGTAGTACTACTACATGCTGTAACCTCTCCCAGCTCATAAATACTTCTAGTAGTACTACATACTGTAACCTCTGCCAGATCATAAATACTTCTAGAAGTACTACTACATACTGTAACCTCTGCCAGCTCATAAATACTTCTAGTATTTACATGAATCTGGATAGACGTGCATGCTACAGTGACTACAGTACAATCTGTTGACATCCTCACCTCTCCTCCCTCAGGAACCCTTTGGAACCTGTCGTCATACGAGCCTCTCAAAATGGTTATCATCAACCACGGCCTGCAGACCATGACCAACGAGGTCATCATCCCCCATTCAGGCTGGGAGCACGAGCCCAATGAGGATTCCAAGCCCCGCGACGCCGAATGGACCACTGTCTTCAAGAACACCTCAGGGTGCCTCAGGTAAGGGCTCCCTGGCGATGTGATGGTGATGTCATTACATGGTTCCTAGGTGACTGTTGTAACTGGAACTATGTTCTGGGTCTGAAAAGATTGAGGTGAAAATTTGAGTTTGTTCATTGTAACTAATATAAAATGTATGTGCTCTGTGCCTTGTTTTTGAAAAGAGATATTTGAGGTTGTTGTGATATAAAAATGTTCTATAGATTAGTACAGATTGATTCAAATAGATTTAGTAAATTCATTACTAAAAGGGAATTTTCTCTGTTTATGTTGTAATAAGATGTTAAAGTACTACATTAGATACTAATTACACCAATAGGGAGATTTTCCCACTACTGTAAATGCTTTGCTTGAGTAAATTATCAATGGCATGCCTGCTAACAGCTGCTAATAGCTGTTAGAAGTGGTCTGCCAATGCCAAATTGTATATGACGATAATGCAGCTTAACTACGCCAGTCATATTGGAATTCCTTCAGTGTAGGTTTAATTCTAGGGAAACATCATTTTATATTCAACTACATTCCCACCATAGAGTGGACGGTAAACACAAATGTTATATGGAATGTTCACAGTCAAGACTTTGGAAAAACATTTGGAGAAATATCTGCAGTAGGAACATACTAGTAGTTAACTATTTTCATCCTTTCGTACTTTAAAGCTACTATAACTATTTCTCAGTCCATTCTGCAGCCCATAGATGGTGTGTGTGAAGTGTGTTATGTAAATGTAAAATGATCATAAGTGGAATTTCAGCCTCATATTTTGACGAGTGTTTGCTGTAGAACATATTCTAAAGTGTTAGCATGCATAATAACTATTAATTTATCTCATCAAGAAAATCGAATCCTAGAATTCCTGAAAACATTATTTTCCAGTATTATTAATATTCAATTCAACATTATTTCACCTTTGTGGACTACTGCAAGTAATTTCACCGCAATAGAGAGTAATGTAAATTCATAAAAATTCACATTTTTAAATGTCAAAACACTTTTGTCAAGGCATTAGACTAGCTGACCATACGTGTGTGTGACACACACATCCATTCTGATGTCGTTTTCTGGGTCGCACACATTCCAAAAGGAAGGTGCATTTTAGCCCTGGACATCTAGACAGTGTTATCAGCTTGAGTGTGCTTTTAACTTTAGTTTGTAACCCCTCTTACTCATGAGTGCACATGCATGTGCACGTGCACGTGCACGTGCTCACTACAACATGCCCTCACACACAGGAACACACACAAGACAAAAGTCTTGGTGGTCTGAGTAAACCATTTAGAGTAGACAGGATGGTAATCTAGCCTAAACATGTCCCCCAGCTATAAACTGCATCTACAAATGTCAGTTTGACCTCTGATCTGTGCACATGGCAAGACCGCATTATTGTTCCAGGGGTTTAGCGGATGAATTGACTGGATTGTATGTCTTTAGCAGCCTTGTGGCAGCGTCAGTGAGGTGACTGGATTATCTGGGGGTATAAACAACACTATATTGTCATACATTTTAAATACCATCATGTACAATAGACACTTTGGTCCTATTACATATTTTATTATATAATATTGTATATATATATATATATTTTTACATGTAGATACTAGTTGTACGGATCCTACTCAATTTTAATAGTTTCCTTGATTAAAATACTGTTGAAGCTGAATGATGGGTCATTGCGTCTAGTAAAATTCCTCTGGAAACAATCGCAATGGCATCATTGATATTTGAAGATTATAATATTGTTATATTTTTTACATTTATTTGTATTTTTTGCAAATATGCAGTATTCAAATTCCACTTCTGCTCTCTCTTGCGACTCCTGATTCTGCCATTCTGGCTGATAATTAGGATGACAGACTGTCTGTCTGATATCCTTGTTCCTGGTTGGGCTGTGCCGTTGCCTTGGCCCAGACAGCCTAAAACCCTTATAGGCTGCACTCCACAACAGAACCCTCCCTGTTCTTGCACGTATTAGTATAGATCCTGCATGCTGTTGCAGGATCTATACTAATGTTACATCAAAATCCCAGTCCTGAGCATCCTTTTACCCTACCTGCCATGCGTCCCTATGCACCCACTGCACTCTTGCATCAGAGGATTTAAAGGTGCAGTCAGTCATTCTGGAGAAAGAAAGTTGATATTTGAACAAAAGGTGTATTGCTGACGTCACCTTTAACACCGTGTGTGTGCGTGTGTGTGTGTGTTGTCCCATATGTACACCATCACACCTAATGGCACATATGAGCTCACCCCATCTCTCTCTCTCAAATGTCTGTCTCACGGTGTCTGCACCACCGAGAGCACATCTCCATGGCAACAGTAACCAATCCCGCAGTTGCTCAGCAAGCTGGCTGGAGAGGCATGTTTATGCCATTTGATGTACATTGTGTTAAGTCACACCTAATGGAGGTTGCTAAGATCTCCATAGAGCCTCAGATAGTCTACTACGTTTGGATCTGGCCTTGGTGAAGCAAAAATGTGTGTGTGTGTGTGTGTTTGATGCAATATTTTTTGCCTGTGCGCTAGGGAAATATATGAGATTGTTTTCAATATCAATATACCATGCTGTCACTCATATCTTAATTCATCGAATCTAGCCCAAAATCACCCAAGAGTGCGTATGACATTACAGTGTATTTGTATGAATATTACAGTATAGCTGTGGATGTAATTATTGAGTTGCAGTTTATTGTAGAATAAACTGGAAGCTTGTCTGTGCCAAGACTCTGTAAACCCACACAGATTAAGGCTGTATATTTGGACATGTCTGTGAAAATGTGTACGCCTGGTACAACCCTAGACGGAACGTGACACAAACTGCTTTATTGCCCAACTAAACAGCAAAGTGTTGCCTATTTGCTTGTATAACTAGAGGAGCTTTTGTTGAGAAGAAAATGTACTGCACGATAATAGTGTCAAAATGTACTGTATGTTTACCTTGAGTGGGTTGGTTTTGTGTGTCTTTGTGTATGTGTGTGTGTGTGTTTGTGTGGGGAGGGCTGGGTGGGATTGGTAGTTAGAGGTCAGCCTTGTCTCCATCTATCACCATATATCTCCATCAGTCCTACTGTCTCGGGCCGCTTGGTCCTTTGACAGCTCCATTGTTTGCTTTTGACCACAGTGACCTTTACGTCTCCGTATCTGATATAGTGACCACACTATGGACCGAACCGCGGCGTGATTAACTAGCCTCTGTTTTAAGTGAAGAAACAAGGACTAACAATGAGGCATTAGGAACATACACTCGTTCATTCAGCCTCTGACAATGTAGCCTCTGTCCACTCCCACAGCCATGCTAGCTGTGCCATCCAGTAACAGTCAATGCTTCCTGAAAACCGTAACAAAGGTCATCACCTCATATTGTGTTAGTTACTTGTTATCTCCGTGTTCTCTCATTGTTCTCTCTTTGAAATAGAGAACTAGTCAAATACAACAGACATAACTGAATGCTAAAGTAAAACTATCTGAAACTTCAAATTATCCTAACAATACAATAGCATACGTCAATACAGCTAACCTTACCAATTATCAACAAATCAATGAATCAATCAAATAATGTTGAAGGAAAAAAAAGTCTGAATGGGAATGTGCGTGTGCTTATGCATGTGTGTGTGTGTGTGTTTGAGGAAGGAACATCAAATCTTCAACCCAACTAGCAGCAAACACTCACATCAGCTCCAACACATCCACAATACCAGAGAAAGCAACACCTATCTATTGCATCCTGAACTGAGACATTCATTCCCCCTACACACAAATGCGTGCACGCACACACACACACACACACACACGCACGCACACACGCCGCTCCCTCCAGCGTGACAACTGCTCTCGCAAAGACTCTCGGAAAAGAAACAGCTGACAATAAAAGCCTCCTGTCTGTCTGGCCCAAACTCACGGCTGTCAAATAAATCTGTGCCAGGCGCTTCTCCGTATCCGTTACAGGGGAGGTGGCAGCCATTTTCTTCTGGCTGAAGACGGATGACTTGTTTTATGAGAGGGAGCACACGTCCAGATGGCTGGTGCTGTCTGCCCGCTCACTACCGTAGATTAGTTTTAATTAGCACAAAGTGCATTATGGCTGCTCAGGCCCGCCTCCCCATACCTGCCTTGAGAAGCACACGCACGCACCCGCGCACGCACGCAGAACACAAGATGATGCATTTATACTTGGAAGCACTTTGCGTCTCAGTGGGGTTTTGACTGCTGGTAGTTATATTTGATTTCAATTAGATGCGCCCATGCTGAGAATATATGGCACTATAGGAAACTTTGACGATAACTTGAGATGACATTTGTTTTAAATGAACCCTATCACCTAAAGGGAAATTATGGTATGTTTCCTTTATAAATACACCTACAGTACATACTGAAGATACAGGATATGTTATCTCGAGGTGTAGTGTTTCAACCCATTATACAGTAGCTGCCAGCGATAGCAGATGGAGAACAGGAATAGCTGGAATGTCAGCTAATGGAATGATGTGCTCGGGAAGCCTCAGAAATGACGCCCTGGTGACAGAACACCATATTTAACCCTCACAAAGTCCTGACTCTCCTAGTCATGCTGATGGACTGACTATAGAGACTTCTCCACATATACTGTATTTCATGGTTTTTCTTAATTAATGTACCATCATTTTATAAAAATAGTATGCGGCTTTACTTCGACGGACCAATTATGTTAAAGGGCAAAGGTCAAAGAAGGACTCATATGATATATGTAGCTCTCGCCTCAGCAGAGCTGCATTGGTAAACTCTCACAAAGCACATGTTGAAAAAGAAAGTGTGCCTGGCTTCCACCACGACTACTTCCTGAGCACCTGTGTGCCGTCGGCATGAGAGTGCTTTGGGCTTCTGCCGTGTTTGCTGATGCGTACGTACGTGACGCGGCGTCTTTCGCTCTCCCTCCCCAGAAACGTGAGCTCGGATGGGGCCGAGGCACGCCGCCGTCTGAGGGAGTGCAACGGGCTGGTGGACGCCCTGCTCCACGCCCTTCAGTCAGCCGTGGGCAAAAAGGACATGGACAACAAGGTGGGACGCCACTCGAGTGCTAACACAGCCATGACTCAGCATCAGAGGATGACTGCAGCTCATGTACATTACGATCACAGTGAGGCAAATATTTCACTTGTGACACTTTTGTCATGTCAAGTGCCAAGGTCATTAATAATACATTGATATTGTGTGCGTTTTTTTCCAATTACACGTATTTAGGCCATCTATTAAAGCTATTGAGGAGTAAAACATTTCCATTTAGGATGTACGGACATAATTGTGCTTGATTTGAATTGGTGAGTGTCTCGTCTAACTGTTAATGCACTCACGATTGTATCTTAAATGGCTTGTATCTTACGTACTAATAAGGTTATTTAAATAAATGCATCCACAATTTTGCACCTACAGTATACTGTAACACCACTGTACTCAATGCTTGGCATTAAAGAATCACACAGTTATTTAATTATTATCTAAATGATTTAAACAAATCATTCTGAAGTTCGGCTGGTAGAGAGTCTGTAATGGGAGTTACTATTTTCACTTCTGACTGCTAAACAAGGGTCTTGACTATTTAAGTTGGCTCACAGCCGCCAACAGATTTTCTCAGTCAAACTGATTTAAAAAACCCAGATGTAATTTTACCAACGCGAAATAGCATAGCTGATCGATCAAAGCAAATAAATTCTTGTTTTGTATCCTTATTCTCCCTAAATTTGACTTTTGTGATTTGACACAGAGATTAATTGTGTCGTGACCCTTTTTAATTTTCCCTGCCAGACTAAACACAAGACTACAGTAACTCCTTCTACTAAAACACCAAACTCGAAAGACTTTGGACTGCCCCACACACTGGTACTAATCTCAGCCTAGTATGAAGAATGTCACTGGAAACAGAAAACACACATAACATCTACCCCTCCTTCCTACGTCACCTGTCCCAGTCGGTGGAGAACTGCGTGTGCATCATGAGGAACCTGTCCTACCACGTCCACAAAGAGGTGCCGGGGGCTGAGAAGTTCCAGGACCCATCGGCGCTGAAGGCTCCTAACTCCACCGGGCCCCAGAGGAAGAAGAAGGATGACGCTGGCTGCTTTGGGGGAAAGAAGGCCAAAGGTGAATAACAGCACTACGACTCAAAGAGAGTGACCAGAGACATTATATAGAGGAGACGCACCACTGAAATAATTATGAGTAGAACTCTTAAGGTGTAGTCTACACTAATACGTTTTACTACATTTACACCGTACGTCCGTACTTTCTCTGGGACTCTGAAACTCTGGGGTTGCGTTGTAGTCTGGACGGGCATACATATATCAGTTTGTAGACCAAAGATGATGCAGACACCCCACATTCGCTTCCTGATAGGGTCTTATCAGTATGTCACTGTAGTTACTTTGCAACAACTCCCATTCAGTGTTTTCTGTTGCCATGACGCTTGATACTCAAGGACACAGCCAGATGACTCTTCCACATGGCTCTGCTTAAGGGTTACATTCTGTGAAAGGTTCCACCTCGTCATTGGTCCCAAAAAATAAATATATGTCCTTCAACTGGACAAACTGACAAATTGCTTCCTGTTTACAACGAGGTGCATCAGTGTACCTGACTGATTCCAGGCGTGTTAATATGGATAGAGATAAAACACTAGTCTGGATGGAGATCGTTCTAGTTTTTAAATCCATATTAAAATAATTAGTAGAACTCTGAGGGAGATGTAATGTAATGCCACAGATGATGGTTGGATGCACATATCCCACCCCAAAGTGACTATTGCCTATGTAACGGACAATCTGTTCACTTACTAAGCCTATCGTGTGTCATGCGCTGACCCATTTAGATAGGGGCCTGGTGTTGTTGGCCCAAAAAAATCTGCCCTGAGGCATTACTCAAATGTCTGTGTGGCTAGACCTGCCTACCGTGTGTATGTGTTTACATGTCCACCATAAGAGATGTTGCTATACCATTTATATTGTTGCACATTGAGGTGCACAGAACTGCCTTCTCATCTGCTGGACGAGTCTAGACTAGTTTTAGATGGTTAATTTAATTGATAAACCACTTCTTAGTTAGATAAAACACACAGTATACCATGATACAGTATGTTTACCATTGGCTGTGAAAATGTGAACAGTTGCTAGGGAAAGTAAATTATTCTGTCCCTTGAGAGCAACTATCCTTGCAACCTACTGCGTAAATGTATCACTGACACTGATAAAAATGTATTCGATGTGGGGGGTCGAAAATACTCTACTTACACTTGTTAAGTAGATTAATTAAACAACTGTCACACTATTGACCATTATGTCAGCACAGTTTTAGAATTAAGATTTTTTTTTCCTCTATTCTAAGGCTATATCCACAAGGACCACTCCTACGCAGATGTGCCATTTGTACATGTTGGCGGTATCTTAATCAGCGGTCTCATAGGCTATTAGCTAACTGCCACTGCTATCTCCCTACTGTACACTAATAATGGCCGCTATTAATCAGTCAGCCAATGAGGTGTGACCCATCAGCCTGTGAACCTTGCCCTCCATTGACCCGGTGGGGAATCCCGGTGGTTGCGAGGTCAATGCAACGCAGATGCGTATGTGTGTGTTCAGATTTTTAAAGATAGCAATTATCCGCTCGACTGCTTTGCGTGCACTCACTCATTGACTAATGAGATATTTTTAGCGGTTGCGGGCCCTGAAGGTGTGCTGTGTGAGAAGAAGATGAAGGTTTAAACTGTCTGCTTAAAGAAAGCAGAGGCAGGTCCTTAGGAACGATTTTGTTTGCAATCCACTTAGTCTCTTAGGTAATGTGTTACCGTAACGCTGGTGTAGGTAGGATAACGTTTCAAGAGCTAGCTAATAATGAATGGGTTTTTGGGTTTATTTATAAGACAAACCCTCTTCCTCTGCTCTCTCCCTCTGGAGCCCGTTGACAACCTGTTGCAGCTTTCTGCATGTACGCTCAGGATGTTGACAGGCAAGGTAGATTTACCGGACCAATTGGGGAAAAGTGTCCCTGATTGGTCAGAAATATTCAGGCGTGGTTAAAAATCGAAATCAATTACGGTACAGTATACAGGAAGGGAAAGAATAGCAGATAATCATTTGATTATCTGAGAATCATTTCATTTATAGCTGACAGATGTCTATGGCATTTCTAACAAGTTACACTAAATGTTAAGCTATAGCAATCCTGTAGAGTTCCTTTAACCATCCTACAGCAGCAGCTATAATCCTGATATAATGTCACCCTTAGAATATTTACTGTACTGTACTGTATACCTTTGTCTCAAAGTGCATTTAAGCTGTTGCTTTCCTACTTATTCTTTCAATAACAGAGCTTCATTATAGTGGGTATATTGCCTAGTCCAAATGTACACGGGCACATGTCATCATGTTTTGGCCTTTCATCCACATGCAAAAGGTGTTTAGGATCACATGAAACCCCTTCCAGGGTGACGATAATCAGAAACACCATTGTCAGTGTTGACACATAGACAAGGAAGAGAGAGTTTTTGGCTTGTAAGATCAGCTTGGGCACCGTCATCTCCTTTGTTTGACGTCAGCGCGTGCCATTATCTCCTTTGTTTTCCCGACAGTGCTTGAAAGCAGTGCTTGCATGTATTTTCTTTAAGAACAAAGAAGGAACAGTAC
>JAODTR010003431.1:22999-34347 GCA_025399935.1 Amblyopsis rosae
ATCTCCTTTGTTTTCCCGACAGTGCTTGAAAGCAGTGCTTGCATGTATTTTCTTTAAGAACAAAGAAGGAACAGTACTTGCCCTCTTGTCCGCCTTGCCCTCGCCAACATTATAGACTGGAAATTAGTTCTTCTGTAGGGTCACTTTCTGTTATTACTTTCTATATTTCATAAGCAATGTCTTATCTGTCGTCTCAATTATTTAATCTGGTAAACTACAAATGTATGATACTCCAGATTAACACATTAGTGTATAGTGTTTGACCAGCAGACCCACTCCACACGCGCGCCTGCCTTTTTCACCGTGCCTTTTCTTTCTCCCCACTTGTGTTGTTGCCATTGCTGCTGCTTCCTTGGCTAACTGTAGAGGAATGGTTTAATCAAGGTGAGTGTCTTTTCTCCTTACTGTCTCACACTACTGCCCTTTGTCTCTCCTCTCTCTCCTGTACTTGCTCATCCCCGCCCCGCCTGTAGAATACACGGTAGTTGTAAGTATTTTGGGTGTCTTCCAGAAACAAAGGAAATGCCAAGGTCTTTAAAACTCATTCCATAGAGATCCCAGCAGCCAGCATGCTAGTATTTATATACTGTAGCACCATCTACTAGTCTGTTCTGGTGTATTGGGTTATTGTATTTGTGAACACAGGTAAGTCCACCCTTGTATCTTTGGCTTTACACTAGAGCTTGACGCGACCTAGAAACTATGTATAGGCATCTAATTTGGTCAAAACCTTGACCACATTAAGGTTCGTTGAGTTAGTTAATTATGGCTATATAAAATAGACTGAATTATACTCAGCTCTCGCCCAACTCAGACCTAAGCAGTTGTACCATTTCAAAAAGTTGAACCATGTTTATTCATTCCATCAAGTCTAATTGTGACTGGGAATAAATGTCAAGCTCTAATGCGGGGCTTGTATGTGTTTGTTTACTTGTGTCAAGCTTTACTGTACAGATTCTACCTGGAATGAAAAGTACCATGTATGGGTTTCACCATAAGAGTACACATTCCTGTGATCGTGACAATGTTGCTACAGTATGGATTGCATGGATCCATGTTTTTTGTTGACAGCGTTTGTGTGAGTTTGTGCTTTTGCTCATTACATGTGAAATAAATGTCACAGTAAGGTCTTATGTTACACCCCTCTCATCCCAGAGTGTCGACTTGACATTTGCTTTCCGTCTCTCTCTCTCCCTTACCCAGGCAGGAAAAACGGAGAGAACAACAAAAACTATGACACTTTGGATTTACCTAAGCGCACAGAACCGTCCAAAGGTAGGAAAAACATATTTTTGTCAAAGCGTTAAAGTTTTGCCAAAGTTCAGGTGAATAAAAAAGAATATCTGTAATTAGAAAGGATCTGACATCCAATATCTGGACATTTTTCAAGTATTCAAACTGGAGGTAAGTTTCCTGACAAATGAATTGTTGTTTTGACTAGGTGATCGGATTGACAGCATATCATTGGGCGTATACCTTCGGTGGGCAAATTAGCTTTTATTTGACACGATAATGATGATTACTGACACACTGTCAGGGTTTCTGCATGGCAGCTTTGGTTTGCCAGGCATACATTAATTTGTAAGCCTGTATGAATATAATGATGCCAGAAGACACGAGCAATGAACAACAGCATTGAGTAGTAGTGTCACACTGATGTTAGAGGCTATAGGAGATGAACATTACTCACATTACATTGTGAGCACTGGTTAAGCTGAATCACTCAGTAGGTACAAAACAGCATACGCACTATTGTATTCAATCTCTCCCTAATGTGACAATATTTCAGTTGGGAATCTTACTGATAACCCATAGAGTATAATATATTATACTCTATGGTTACTCTATTTGCATGCAGACCATAGTTATGTTCATTATTCTGTCAGGCATTTATCCAAGACCTTAAACACGTTGCTTATGTATGTGATGGTGTGTGGGTGTGTGTGTGTGTGTGTGTGTCATGTGCCCCCTGGAGGGAAACATTGACAGGCAGTTGTGACAGACACAATACCAAATCAGCATTCAACAGACATGCCACTTTGTCCCTAAGGCAACAGTGTGTGTATGAGTGCATCCATATCATACTGCCGTGCCATGTGTGAAATGCTCTGTGTTTTGGGTGTGTCCTGTGGGGGCTTTGGGATTTGCATGCACTTTAAGTGCCCTTATGTGGTATTTACACAGCAGAGTTTTCATCAAGATGTGGCAGCATGAGCTCAAAGTCAATACCACTTTGTATTTGCCTGTGAATGAACCACATTTGCACACCAAAGTGGCCTCTTATTGAACCTAGATTACAATTAATTGCAGTAATTTCTCTGGGTATTGCCACATTAAAAGGGCTACAGAACATTTCTACAAAATCTGACTTGATATAAGTCCATATTCTACAGCTCACTAGCTGCTATTGTCTCTGTGTCAAAAACAGATTTCCCCAGCCTCTAATTGCCATTCACTTTCATTACTTATTCCTAAGAGACAGTTCTCAATGGATGCCAAAGGCAATGGGAAAAATGACAAATATTTGTTGACACAGTAACAGAAGTTACACAGGAGCGAAGGTGAGTGAAGTTAGACAGGTATAGTCAGGAATTGTAAGCTAATACACTTTTTTATTCAAATAATAATAATAATAATAATAATAATAATAACTCAAAAGCGAACATCTACTCATGGTCCGCTATAGGTACCCATTCTGTGTGCGCGCTGAAAAAAATAACCAGGTGTTTCTACACAGCCCTGACTATGTAAATGGAAACACACAGTGGTGCAGACCGCACCACACAACACTACCTACCGTAGCCGTGGCAATGCATTGCAATGTGTGGGGCATAGCTTCTGAGGGAGAATCCTCAGAAGCTAGAGGTGTTACTGTTTCGATCAAGTTCAAATATCAACTAGCTTGCTCCAGAAAGGCTTACTATGCTGTTATGAGAAACAAATTAGCTTAAACCAAAGATAATTGCTGTTTTCCACTCACTGGTTTGAGAAACTGTCGCCAGTGGATTTGAATGTAGCCGTGCTGCAACAATGTACCCTTTGGGTTTTGAATCTACATGAGTGTAATTTTTGTTGAAAGGCCTGAATGTCACAAATTGTGGAAACATCTGCTTTGCCCCCCACGGACAGTGCTCTGCCTTGCTTTTGTACAAACAAAACAACAATTGGGAGTTCATTAGCATGCCTAGCCTAGCGAATGCCAACTGAACAGTGCCTTGGATGAACAGCCTAAATTGCGAATGCAACAACACACACACACCCTGTTCCGCACCGAGCCTCAGAAAAACACTTGTGGGCGTTACCAGTCCCCTGCTTTGTTTGTTTGCTCCATGCTGCATGTTTGTTTTCAGCTGTTGAGTTTGTGCCCCGCCAAACACTGTCGGAAAGGCGACTGCTTCTTACATTTTAGTTTTATACTCAATACATTTGTGTTTGATATTTTTACCTCAATGTCACACCAGAGGGCCAATTGAGCGGCTCTAATGCCTCTCTACTGTGTCGGTATTGTTATTCTATCTAAGCAGTCTATAGCCTGCTTGTCTTCTTGTGGCTATTTGGCTGTTTATTAGACGAGCAGCGGAGAGGAGGCAGAGAGTCTGTGAGAACAGCAGTCACCACCGATTGTAGTCATTAGGCTAGTTGCTGGGAATGACTTCAACAGAACATATCACCGTGTAGGTGCAAGCAGATGTTTTCTTGCTCATATGCAGTAGGTAATATCTCATTGCATGCATGTGGAAGCTTAAACAGACCAAAGACTATAAATGTGCGTATATTTGTTTGTTTAAATACTTTACATATAACATAAACATATAATGCATATAGGTTCTTTCTCACAATGGACGATGCCCCCCGAACCCCTTACAGTGGTCTTTCACCATGCCGCTAATGTGTACAAATCCTTCACGACATAACCCATTGACTTTATTGCACCACAGGGAACCACAGGAGGTCCAAACGTAAAGCTTGCTCCCTTCGATAGCCCAGCTGGTAGAGCGGAGGACTGTAATGCACATGTGCTGGTCATCCTCAGGCCGCTGGTTTAGCCCCGGCTCGAAGGAGAGACTTTTATTTGTCAGTGGACAATTAAATCCCAGATTTCTTGGCCAATTTAAAATGAGACATTAGAGGTCGACCGATAGTGGATTTTTAAAGGCTGATATAATAACAAAAGCTTGGAGCCGGAAAAAGCCGATAGCCGATGAATCGGCCAATAACTGCAAATGCCAAAATAACAGCAGCAAATAACAATTCAACCCCCCCCCACCCCAACCCAAGGTACATTCTACAGGTGTGCATGGGAAAGGTGCCTACCTTATCGGCCCTACACGTCCACATCACTGCTGATATGGATTTGTATGCAATTTGCAGCATCTGGCTGTCCAGTTGCGGGGTGGCAGCTAGGACAGATACAGGGGGATTACATGTGTTTCTTTCAACGGATTTGTTGTCAAACAGACTCAGCAGACATACAGAGGTCTCAGCAGGCGGCTGCTAATCTGGGTGTTTGTGTGTCAAGGCCAATTTAGTTGTTTTTTCAGTTGCGTGTGTGTGTCACACACACAGATAGATAACACAATAGACACTTCGCAACACATTGCACCGGCGAATCGTAAAGTTAATGCTCATCTAAATGCACTGTGGCATCTTTGCGATGCAATGTTGTTTTTTTTTGTCGAGCCCATTTGATTGGACAGGTTGCTTCAGCCGCTTTGTTGATTATTGTGGCTACTCTGTCTACCTAACTGATTAGACAAATGGTTTTGTGCATCCAGTTGCACTTTAAAGAGTACCTGTTGTGGGCAAATGCTTCAAGACAATTTATGTCTGCTGCATTATTCATCCCACACAGAACAAGAGAGAGAGATGGAGAGAGGGAGAGAGAGGGAGAGAGTGGGGGGGAGAGAGAGAAAGAGAGAGGGGGATTGGGGGAAAGAGAGCTGGACTGGAACAAAAGTAATTAAGGAGTGTGAAAAGAGGCTTTTCATTAAAGCTGGAGAGTGTTCCAGCCCCCGAGATGATGAAACAGGCTCTCGATGCTTAATTGAAACCACGGAGTAAACCGTTTGATTGGAGGAAGGTCAGGTGGGATAGGACGGACTGAAAAGGAAAGTTTGCCCGTGGACAATCATAAACATACGGTACCCGGTTTGATGTTTTCCAAAAAGTATAGCGCTCTAGGAGGAATGTGACTATATTCATTCACATTCACATTGTCGTGATTGAGTCAGAACCTTTATGGTTGAAGGCCATTAAGTTGCTGCTGAGCTGGAAGAATTGCATTGGTCTGTTAGCTGTAGACTTCTCCGAAGCACACACAAACATCACTATACACATGACTACAAGACAGTGTTAGTGCCTTGCCCAATGGAACGTGTGGTGTAGGCCACTCTGCATTATACCTCCAATCTTGTGTGTGTTGTATGGTCAAACTGCAGACAAACCAGATTTGTTTCCCAAGTCAAATCTCAAGAGAAGAGTGATCAGATGTGTGTGTCCAGACATCACCAACCTGCCTCCAATGGTTGCTATGGTAATGAAGTAGGTGTCAGTAAACCACGTACTGTAGCTACGTGGCTTTCCAATGCGGACGCAAGAGAAATGGAGGTGCGTCATCTTGCCCTCCAAACAAAGTGCGCTGTGAAGGCGGGTTGCAGACCTCTCACGTGGCACCAGACAAACTCAGTGACAAATATCAAGATTTCATGTATTTTGCGTCACTTGTAGCGCTCTGTCGCCGCACATTGAAGCCCATCGCAGTGTCATTGTCTGGTGCTGCACCAGTGGTCAATGGTGTGACGGAGGAGCAATGGAGTGGAGGAACACCCTAGTGTTCAGACTGAGACACATATGTTAAATATGGTTTGGGTCCGATTTGTTAAAATTTGATATTATGTGTATTTCTGCTGTTCAGCCTTTTAAAAAATCTATACAGATACAATCTGGATAATGCCAAAAATAAGATTAGCCTTAATGTTAATGATTAACAATTAACCTCTCAAGTCCAAGCCATTAGCACATTGTTAAAGCCTAATGAGCTGTGCTTGTTCTGTCCAATGAGGTTGACTGATCAAAATTTGTGCAATGTGTGATGTTGTCATTTATCTGGTTGTTTTCACCGTCGCAAACATAAACCACGACGTGCACCTAAATCACGCTTGTATAGCTATCAACACGATGCTGATTGGTAAGTTCAGTTGCAATGATTCCTAGGCTTTCCAGACTGATTCTCGTGGCAGTTAAACTGAAGCTCGAGAGATCAGGTTGGTCTTGCGAGGATATCGTTGCCGCCAAACATGCATTGACAATCTGGAAGAAACACGTTTACCAACACGATAACTTGAGTTGTTATGCAATGTGTTCCAGTGTGTCTTGCAAGTGAAGCATTTAATTTGAGAGAGCGCTCTCGAAATTGACAAACAACCCCACGTGAGCTGTTATATATTGTCTAGTGTAACGATGTGGAATATTGGCCCAGGATAACTGTGTTTGCTGTACAAAGAACACAGACTTTTGTAATAATCTTTATCACCTACACAACTCAGTAGTTGAAGTATGAATAGTGATAGGCTCAATTGAATTAAAGAAAACTACGCTGCAAGATTGTTTATCACCACGGCTGTCGTGCCATAGTGGAGAGAAATCTATCATCTAATGGCTGTCTGGCAAGAAGCAGATTTATCTCGTTGTCTACATCGCTTGAGTTGTGGAAGCAGCCGTCTTGCCTTAAGGCACAGCCATAGTCCCACTGCAGTGAGCAAACACCCCCAAACGGATCCATTTTACAACATAAAACATCTTCATGTCGCTAACTGCTGCCAAGCCTGCCTGAAAGTAGCCCAATTCAAACAGGAGGTAAAGGTTTTGGCCTTGTCCGTGCTTGCATTAAGCCTCAAGTCAAGTAGAACGTGATGAATAATTTAGCATGCCGTATCCAGCCCCACCACCCTATCCTCCCACATTACCAGCAAGCCTCTCCTTTAGGCTCACTAGCATCACTTTTTTTTTCTTTTTAGCCACTGTGGAATGTAACACCCAGATAGCGAATGCTATAGCTGCTGGCCTTGCTAACTACATCTCTTGAGTGTAGCCTGCCTGCCAACTGCCAGGGTCAATCACCTACCCTTTTATTCAGAATATAGACGTTTCTCAGCTGCTACTCTCCCGTGAGCCCTCCCTGCTTCCCCTCCCATCCTTGTTCTCCCACTGTCAGATTTCACAGCGCCACGAGACTCCCTGTCGAGCTGACGCCAAATGTGGTTACCGCACGCACGCACACAAATACTCAAGTATAACGCACACAAAGTTTCCACAGGCTATACGTACTGTAACAACAAGCATACAGTGTACTGTGTGTATATACGTGTTGAAGGCACATGCGAGTTACAGACAAATACTTTCTCAACAGTCACACGGTGTTGTTTACACACTGTCTGGCTCCCTGTAACAGTAATGGTCTTAGTCTCTTTAAAAACGCTGCCCTCAATGTGTCGGGGCCATGGTGACCATATGTCAAGGGTTAATCTCTGCCTTTCTTTTTCCTGTATACCGTCTGGTCCAATAGAAACCTAATCTTACCCCAGGCACTGCTTGACAGAATATTATGAGATGTGTTGAGTGAGGGACATGGGTGAATGGCTTTGAACTACTATTGCTTTCCTCTGCTATGGCTTTTCTAGTGCTTCTCGCCGCGTGCATTTTATTAGATATTGGTATTTTAACAGATATGTTCATCAGCAGAGGATTGTATTTGCAATTCAATATATAAATAAGACACATTATTGATTGTGTTATTTGATTGATTTCTTTGTCTATTAATTATGGCACAGTAATCTTTGCCATGTATCCGTGTAGGAAATAGCAGCATTATGTTTGCAAAATAAGCGTGTGTACACAGTATATTTTATTACCAAGGTCAAAATTTTACTTAAAAGTTGTTATTGTTTGTTGTCACATCACTTCATATTTGCATACAATTGAACTTTGCTTCACTTTAATCACCAAGACACAAATATCTCTTTGGAAATGTGTGACTTCCATATATTGCTTTATGTCTTGCAGTCACAACCTACATTTAATAAACACCTACCTTGCAGTTTCTTTTAAACAGTACCCTGCATTCAAACAGGATGCTGTTAGAATCACACGTGGTTTGTTACCCAAATTCCCCTTTTGGATTTTAAGCATACATCACAACCAGTGACAATAAAGTAATCCTAATTTTATATTTTTAGTTGATCCAGAATGCTGTTGTTGATTTACAGCCCGACCATGTGGTCCTTTGCTATGAGACAAACCAGCCATTCTCAGTCTGGTGCAATTGTCTTCAAGTCAAGTCAAGTCAAGTCACATGTTGGATGTAGAGCCTGTTGAGAGCCCTTACTAATGACATTACAGTCTCAGAAGGATGCACAGACCCACATTTCAAGTGGAAACAAGCTAGTAGAAAACTTTGGAATTAATCGCACTATTAAGCATTTGTGTTTCTAGGCCTGACGTTAAAAGCTAGCTGTAGCACCTATCACTGTCTCATTCCTCTTGTAAGTGCCCCATTACCATCACTCCTTCGGCTAGGATGGTCAAAACAGATATGGTTATAAACCAACGGCAGCTGTTGGGCATGCCCACGCCATACGTCAAACGGAGACGCCGGGACATTTAGCTATCCATTTGGTGCTGAATGAACATAAAAGGAGCAGTAAAAATATCAAATATCCTTATTTCTATCAGCTCACAGCTCGCATTTGGGCACTTTAGCATCTTAAATCACTCAGCGCAGCATCCCTATCTTGCCACCTTTCCTTGAGAAGATTTCACACCAGAACTAATGAAGAGCAGAGGTGTTAAAAAGCAAGCTGGAGCAACGGCGTTTAAGTGGGACCACTATTGTAGAAAAACGTATCTAACCTGATGTGCTGATGCCTGATAATGATAAGCCAATCAGAGCCGCCAGGCGTCTGTTTCTCAAGTGTCTTGATTTTCAAGCGCCAAGAATGGATTAGACTTGGCAGCTATTTATCAGTCTGCTGTAAGGCTACATTATCAACCGTTTAGAATTGTTTGACACAGTGTCTACTTAACCATTTTCTACTAGAAAGTGCTCTGTGTTGGAAATCCCACAGGGTATAAAGAAGGAGGAAACACTGAGATGTATTCGCCAAATGGAGGCTATGCATGTCCCTACGGGATGCAAGAAGGTGGCTTTCCATTCTTACCAAGAGACACTTTAAACTAATTAAAAGCAGATTAATGGCATAGTGACTGAAGCTACAGTACCACAGAGTGAGAGAGAGCGAGAGAGAGACCCTACATTCACACTGTCGGCTCGCTCGGCTAATATCGGCCAATCCCTGGCGATCGTCGTTGAGGTCACTTTAGCGTCCAAATAGGGGAGGCATGTCTTCCTATATTGTCAGTGACAACCAGGAAGGATAATGACGGCAAACATTATTTGCCTATTCTTTCACGTTATGCCTGTATCACTTACCCGTGATCATATTTCCAACGATCTTTGAAACTATTTTCTATGCACTCATTTTAAGAATTATAATAGTCTGCATGATACCAGAAATGCATCGTAAATAATAGGAAAACCAGGGATCTAAGGACATGTTTTTAATCCACTTGTATTGCACACAAGTTTACACGTTCAATAAAGAAGGAAGATAGATTTTCCTTCCCTGTAAACACTAAATGAAATATGACTCACAATAATGTCTGACTCATAAACAGAAAACAGGAGAACCTAAATGTGCTATGAGGGCCTACACAATGGCAGGAGATTGAGTGCATTTATCACTAACCGGTGCATCTTCATGCAGATAAGACTTAGCCTGGTGTAACCAGACCTAAAATCCACTTGAATAAGGTCCGGAAACACTGCATTGTGTTAAGTGTTAAGAGTCGTAGCCTCATACTGGGCGTAGATCTTTGATTCATTTTGAAACTATTGGACAGTCTTTAACCAATCAGCCAGCATTGCTACAACTGTTTTGATCGCCTCATCTAGCTCTACCACCATTTAAAAACACACTTGACTTCCACGTCCTTGCACTTGTCTCTTTGATTGGACCGCCAGCAGGGTGGCTCTAAAACACAGGGTATCCAGACTATAATCTCAGCGAAAGCAATTGAGCTGAGAGCATTAGTAGGACACAGCCAGGCTGGATAATATACTCAGAGATCTCAAAAAGTAAAGTGCACCATGGTTAGTAATGCAAGAATAATGTTGCTCTGTGTCTTTGCTTAAATAGTCAGAATTGGTATAACATACTCTTTCTAGCTTTGCATTTACAAAAAAATAATTAGCATTTCAGAATTGAGTGACTTAAAATGTGCTACAAATCTCCAGGAGACGCTTTTGAAGAACCAGAAAGTGTGGTAAATCCCTCAGTGCCCTTGACCATGGGGCTGGTATTAGCGGCTATTACAGATGATCATCACAGTGTTGCAGAGAGACATTGCCTGCCTGTGAAAGGCTCTTTGTCCAGCAGCACGGTGGGCTATTCAGCCTTATGGGGGCAGTTTGTGTGTATACGTGTGTGTGTGTGTGTGTGTGTGTGTGTGTGTGTGTGTGTGCGTGCTCGTCGTGTTCATGTATTTTCCAAAAAAGGAGGAAGATGAACTGTCGCCCTGTCCTGTGATTCTCTGCCTCCACCACACGGTGGCGCTGTGTGGTGGCGCAGCACTGAGGGATAAGAGATGGCTGCTGGCGTGACGCACCCACACACCCACGCACCCACGCACACGGCCACAGGAAGCGCTCCAGGGAACTGTGTGCATCTTAGCTCTATCTGCCCAAGCCTCAATCTCCTTTGCTCCCAGCCCAGTCCTGAAGCTCACACCTCCTCCTTACACTCACTGAAACGCGCGCTGTGTGTGTCGTGTGTGTGTGTGTGTGTGCGTGCGTGTGCCGTGTGTGCGTGTGCGTGCGCTCCAGCCCCAGACACACACGCTCATACTCTGCAGTCTCCAGCAGCAGCCCTGGACTCAGCTCTCATTACATTCAATGTAATGGACTTAAAGGGTTTTCCACTGACAAGAGGAACAATATGGCAAGCAGGCAAAGATGACACAACCGTAGTATGCAATTAATACAGAACAGAACCAATACACAACTCATGTACATGCGATGCATGGGAGACATCTACACACACATCACTGTTACCCTGACAGTAGATTGATTTTCCTTCCTTCCCACCCTGGCCCTGTCGCTGCCCCACTACCCATGATCATGCAAGTGTTGCCTCCCCCGGCCTGCTCTCATCTCTCTGTGGCCTATTAGCTGCCCCCCCCATACAAACACACACACACACACACACACACACACACACACACACACACACACA
>JAODTR010003432.1:0-12786 GCA_025399935.1 Amblyopsis rosae
TGCCCTGGATGTGCATCCCACAAATCTCCATCAACTGCAAGATGCTGTCCTATCAATATGGGCCAACATTTCTAAATGCTTTCAGCACCTTGTTGAATCAATGCCACATAGAATTAAGGCAGGTCTGAAGGCGAAAGGGGGTCAAACACAGTATTAGTATGGTGTTCCTAATAATCCTTTAGGTGAGTGCATATTTTAAAAAATGTACATTAATTATGTACATTAATTATGTACATATGCATTTATTGAATCTTCATCTCATCTGGTTCAAAACATGTTAAATAAGAGATATATTCCTTTTGTATCGTTAAGTCTACTTAATTTTTTTGTCTATCTAAAACACTGCTTAGCCGACTACATCTGAATAGTCAAAAAAAATATGTCCTATGTTTGTTCCTATCTACTTTTCCTTGACTTCGAGTAAAGACGTCATCAGGTCAAAGAAAGGTGAGAAGGAGAATTCATAAGGATTTAGGAAAATAAGAACCGCGGTGGCGAGAGTCCGGCTGCACTGTCTTAAGGCTGCTTCACCCCTTACCATGTTGTTTCATGCAGGCTATGTTTACATGGACAGCTCGTGAGAAATATGACTTCATTACAGAAGAACGGCCGAATGATAGGCCGCAAGGGATTGTGGGACGGCATTATCTCCTTTCCTTTAGTAAAGGGTTATCTAGTGTACCCTATGCTAAAGGACGTAAGAAGGGAAGAATTGAAGCACCTTTCCTTATCATTTATAGAACTTTAACAGCTCTTATCATGGCTGCGACTTAGATACTGCAAGGTTCCTAAGAGAACATTACTATTCGGATGGTATTTTACGTGACATCATCAATATACAGTTCTTCAGGAATGCCAATGTTCTGCTTCGATAACAAATGAGCTTGGCATCTATCTGTAAAGACCTGAACCGACCCATGATGGCCCACCCACCTCACCATGCCCTGCAGTCAGAAAGCTGTTCCCACTTAGTCCCATGAGTCTGGAGCACGTGCGATGATGATTACAATGTGATTAGGTGTTTTTTCGAGACTGGGAGCTACTCTTGAGGACAATACATGTTTTCGTACTGTGAGTCAATTAGCTGAACCCACGTCGACTAATCACCTAGTTATTCATTGCCTGCCATATTATTTTCCGGAATAGATATAAATTGCCCTCATGGTCCTTGGATGTTTCAACTCTTTCACCTTTTATATTACATTCTCTTTCAAGTGGCCTTAAGGGTAATTTTATTAGGCTAAAGTACTCACACAGTCTATGGGTGGAATGGGATCTCCTGAAAAGGCTACTGTTTTCCTCGCTAGACCATGCTGATCTTGCGAGCTTCAGTTTAATTTCGCCGTGAGAATCAGTCTGGAAAGCCTCGGAATCATTTTGAATGTGTCTGAGTAGCAACTGAACTTTCCAATCAGCCTTGTGTTTACAGCTATACGGGCCTGGTGTTGGTGTGCCGACTATGGTGCCGAGAGAAAAACGACCAGATGGTTCATCCAGTCAACTGTATTTTTTTGAAAGTAGTTTCAAACAAACAGTTTCAATGTACGGCTTCCCAGATGGACTTGTGAAAACAATTCTTCTGGCATGTCAGGTTAACGGTTTGCCTGGAAAATGTTTCTTCATAGGGGCAGTGGAGGTGTCATTTGTTTTTTTTTCTAGAGCCTGCACAAAAATACAAAATTTTATTATATTTATATATTCTTTTAATTGTTTTATACTTTTTTTAACATGTATACATAACACACAGTACTGTGTATATACTGTATATATTTGAAATATGATTCATATTTCCTCCTCCGACTGCCCAACAGAAGGACAGTGACCAGCAGGTAACTGCTCAGGTGGGCGGTGGCCTGAGCAGCTTCACCCAGGCGGGCCTGGCTGCAGGCCAGGAGTACTCTGCCTCCATCAGCGGGGAGGTGGGCAACCGCAGCGGAGCCCAGAGCACCGCACACTTCACCACCCGTGAGTCGCTGGCTACGCCGTAAACAACAACACCTGTAAATTCTTTACAGGTGTTGTTGTTTACGTTGTTTACAGGGTTTACACTGTTGTTAACAGGGTTGTTTACAGGGTTGTTTACAAGGTTGTTAACAGGGTTGTATACAGGGTTGTTTACAGGGCTGTTTACACGGTTGTTAACAGGGTTGTTTACACGGTTGTTTACAAGGTTGTTAACAGGGTTGTTTACAGGGTTGTTAACAGGGTTGTTAACAGGGTTGTATACAGGGTTGTTTACACGGTTGTTTACACGGTTGTTTACAGGGTTGTTAACAGGGTTGTTTACAGTGTTGTTTACAGGGTTGTTAACAGGGTTGTTTTCAGGGTTGTTTACAGGGTTGTATACAGGGTTGTTTACAGGGCTGTTTACACGGTTGTTAACAGGGTTGTTTACACGGTTGTTAACAGGGTTGTTTACAGGGTTGTTTACAAGGTTGTTTACAGGGTTGTTTACAAGGTTGTTTACAGGGTTGTTAACAGGGTTGTTTACAGAGTTGTATACAGGGTTGTTTACAGGGTTGTTTACAGTGTTGTTAACAGGGTTGTTCACAGGGTTGTTTACACGGTTGTTTACAGTGTTGTTAACAGGGTTGTTTACATTGTTGGTAACAGGGTTGTTAACAGGGTTGTTTACAGGGTTGTTTACAGGGTTGTTTACAGGGTTGTTAACAGGGTTGTTTAAAACATGTGTGCCCAGACAGCTGTTGAACCGTGTTAACCAAATTACATAGTACTGGTACAATATGGAGTATAAGGGTGGAGCTGTGACTAACCCGTGGTCAAATCCCAATACTTCCCAATATTTTCTCCCACTCCTATCCTGTCACTGTCCAATAAATAGAATATATCTTACATTTGTTCATTATCGTTTGACCCAGTCCTCTCCGGTCCAACCAACCTCCAAGTTGTCAAGACGACCACCACGTCCGCCATCGTCCAGTGGGAGCAATCCCAGGGTGAGATTGACAGGTACCGTCTGACGGTGACGCCGGCTGACGGCACGGGGCCCGCCCGGGAGCTGGCCCTGCCGCCGGAGAGAGACTCCGCCCACGTGGAGCAGCTGGAGGCGGGCCGCGAGTACCTCATCACCGTCGCCGCGGAGAAGGGGGCCGGCAGGAGCGAGCCGGCCGCTACTCAAGCCACTCCAGGTGGGCGGGGCCTGTCTGTAGGGGGGGGCGTGGCGCTGGGTTCTTAACATCGCAGTGAATCTTGCTGATTTAAAGCTGCATTAGGTAGGATTTCAACGAGAGCTAGCTAAAACCAAACGAAAGAGTGTACAACTTTGTAAATCAAAAGCCACCACCTCCTCCTCTGTCGCCTCCCTCTGGAGCGCAACTCACAAAGCTGCTGTAGATGTCAGCGCACATTCTTGTGATTGACGGGAAGGGTAGATTTACCGGACCAATTGAGTGCGGTGATAAATATAGTATTTTTATTCCTAATTTTCATTGACATAATGGTTGAAAACACATTATCTTTCTCTATACACCTTCCTTTAATGAAAAAGGGATTTTGTATGACACGCTATGGTAACGCCCAAATGGCGTGAAGATCATCTCTTGTCTGTTTACTGGGCACGAGCAAGACACTTGGCAGGCCTGAGGCCTTTTGACTCACTGATAGCCGACAGATGTCTATGGCATTTAACAAATTACACTGATTACCTACAGCTACATTGATTTATATTTGTGAAGTTGAGTATATGTGCAAGATTAATAAATAGCTTAGTTGTTGAATGGAAATAATGGAGTAATGGAAATAAGAAACTCCCCATTGCTTTCCCAGATAATGTAAACAGATTCATGTGAGGCAGGTCTGGTTCCTGCTAAACGTGTTAGCTAGTGAAAGTCAGTTTGTCCAGACACCAGTTTGTCCAGACACCTCATTACACAGTGGAACAGATCATATAAAACACTTAGAATGAGGATAGTCGTTGTTGTAGATGTTTAATGAAGCAAGGTGAGAGTCTTACAGAAACCTTCTGGGAGCAATGACGATCTCTACAGGAGGAAAATGTTCTATTTACAGATCGCTTTAGCGCACCCAGATCTAGCCACTGTGAATTCAACATCCCAGGTTCACTGCCTGGAACATTTCTCTGAAGATTATCAGTACTTAACTTTCTTCCTGTAGGAAGCCTAAACCCTAAACTATTAACCTAAACGGGGGGCAGGATGGTCTAGCGGTCTGGGGTTGTGCTCCCAGCTGGAAGGTTGTGCGTTCAAACCCTGGTGTTGACCTACCTGTAAGCATCCTTGAGCAAGATGCCTAACCCCCTATAACTGCTCCCGGTGGTTGGTCGCACCCTGCACGGCAGCAGTCACCATCGGTGAATGAATGTGTGTGTGAATGGGTGAATGTAATGCAAAATACTGTAAAGCGCTTTGGATAAAAAGCGCTATATAAATGCAGTCCATTTACCATTAAAAAGCTGTAGGCCTAATATTAGTAGCATCTAACAAACTTTCTTCCCAAATTTTTCTCCTCAGATTTTACAGGGACAAAGATGCACTTTATGACTTATCAAAGTATTCCAAATGCTCATTCCTCCCTCATCTCAGCAGCAGCAGCTGTGAATGAAGGCACAAGCCCTCTGATCACAAGAAGAGAAGGAGCCAATACCAAGCCAGGTCTCAGGCCCGGGTTGCCAAGGAAACCACACAACCCATCTGCATTAAGGCCAAACGGAACTAGAATCGGACATGCGAGAAGACCGGTAGCGCCCGGTCTGTTGAAAAAAAGGCCTCTCGAGGGAAAACCGCCCATGGGGGCCAAGGAAAAGGCATCCGTGGTTGCCAAAACGTCTAGCACCGTAGGAGACGAAACAATGGCGTTGACGTTGAAGGAGTCCAGCAGCGATGCATCAAGCGTAAGTGCACGCGCTGAAGATCCAGCAAAGACCTCTGCAGCTGGTCATTCGAGCTCTGAGGAATCCACCATCATTCTCGGCTCCAGAGGGCAACCAGAGACAGCCGGTGGTTTGGCCGCAATTAAAGAAAACCAGACTGACAGTGGAGAAATGGAACATCACCCGTTAGCGTCACTGCTAAAGGGGACACATGAGACCCATGGCAAGTGCTTCACAAAACTTACCCCCACCACAGGTTCCAGTTCTGAAGCCAAGAACATCAAAAATATTATACCCCACAATGCCGCCAGCATGCAGCCCTCATTTGACGACATGTCTTCAGACCCCTTATATCAACTCCTAACGGATACCTTTGACAGTTTGAATATAACAACATTTTCCGTTCACCTGTCCAAACCCACAGATCTCTCCCGTGACGACGAAAATGTCAGGAGACAGATATTAGGCGGATTAAAGCCATTGACTTCATCCAAATTAATGTCACGTCTATCGCTGTTAAAGTCACGATCATCCTCAGCCGACTCATTACAATTACCATCAGCATCGACTTTGTCACCGTCATCTTCACAGGACTCATCTATATCCTCATCTTCATTCCCACCATTCCCAATAGATGTATTACTGCCACCAACATCATCATCTTTAACTGAATCATCAGCGGCATCAACACCAACCTCACTACTGTTCTCATCTTCATTAACACCATCCTCATTACCATCACGCTCAGTAGATTCATCACCATCTTCTGGTTCACGAACATCAGACTTGAATAGGGGAACTGAACCAGCAGTGGACACCAGAAACAGTGGTCAGATAACCATTGACACAGTGCCTATTAGGGCTGACCAGAACAAACAGGTCATGCCCAAGGAGGAAGGCCTCCCAACCTTCCGTCGCACTCCTTCAAGAGCTGGGTTTCCAAGACGACAACGTCCCAATATAGGACAGTTTCAAAACAGAACTCGGATCAATTTAAGACCTCCCCATCGCTTGTATACAGATTTAAAATTCAATACCAGAACTGTCACAGAGACAGGGAGTATATCACCTTCATCCACTCCCTTCACTTCAGAAGACTCACTTTTATTTAAAGGCAGTTCACCTGAGAAGGATGTGAGTGTTAATAAGCTTGATGAAACTACAAGTAAATCATTTGAAACAGATACAGGCCAGAGAATAGATGGAGGAAGGCACCCATTCAAGCACACGGTTCTAACAGGCACAATACCAGGCCGCCAAATGCGTCCAAAGAGACCTTTTCGTCCCTTCTCTCAAATCCTAAATGCTGAATCAGAACCAATATCAAGTAGGGAATCACTGTCTTCTAACAACACATCTTCTACTTCTAAAGGTAACGCTGGAGTTGAAGGGGTGGCACCACAACAGCGCAACAGTGAAGTAGACAGTGAGGTATCAACATCAGAGCTTAATCAGACACCGGGAGTTGAGGGAGTTCCTCCTTTCCGTCCCCTAATTCAAAAATTCGGATACCTGAGGCGTCCAAATCCAAATGTGGGTCTTCAAAATAGAACACATCTTAACCAGAGACTCCAACAAGCTCCACGCAGAGGCTTTGTGCGAAAACATTTCCCACTTAGAATACAAAATGTAGGCATTGCTGGAGAACAAAACAATTCTGCTGTTCCAGTCGGCCAATCAATGCATCTTCATTTCCAAATGTCAGATATGAATTCAGATGGAATTCACACTGGTCCAGTAGGAAGGCAGTCTGTTCCTCTTGAGGAAAAGACAATCACAACACAAACTAGCCAACCGGACCTGAAGAACACCATTCGTGGAATGCAAACAGCCAAATCAGAAGCAGCAGGGATTCTCACAACCGACTCAGACAAAAATGATCTAGAGCGAGTGAATGTCAACTCCACCGATTCACCTGCCAGAGTTAAAACGAAGTTGCCTTACATAGAACAAAAGCCCACCATTTTCAAGAGAAAACCAGCTATTGGCAGAAAGACGCAAAGTCAAAGCCAGACAATAAACAATATCACAGTGAGCCACAGAGAACAATATCCTAAACCAGATCGCCATGGAACAGAAGGGCAAGTGTTTAAAACTGGTGCTGGTTCCAACACAATACATAGATTAAATGGTTCTTCTAGTGATACAGGGGAACTCCTGGACAATGTTGGGGTGAGGAACTTGACCTCAGATGGATTTACACTAGTCTGGGATGCACCGGAGGGGAAGTACGACAACTTTGTTGTAACAAGGAATGAGAAAGGTGAGGGAGAACTACATAAGATGCAAAGAAAGGAAGAGGGCGATGGAAGGAGAGGAGCGGAGGAAGTGAAAAATCAAGGAGCTCCGGAAGAAAATGCAGTTCCCCGGATCACATCCAGCCGCGACGCTGTGGACAGCACAACGGATAAACCTGCAACAGAGAGACGAGAGAAACTCTTCACCAAAGAGCTTCCTGGTACAGCTCGCTCGTACCCGTTTGAGAAACTCCTTCCTCAGACCCCGTTCACCGTGACCCTGCTCGGAAAGGGGCCCGGCCTTCTGTCAAGACTGCACAAGCTCGTCATCAGCACAGGTACAAGCTACTGTGGCAGTAGTACTTTAGCTCACTACTGTGCAAGACCAACATTTACTCTTGATGCTTGTGACCAACAACGTTTTGGTTAGTTCATGTTTAGACCCAAATCTGTTCGGGAGAATCAACATTAGGTCATTTTGAAGCAGGGTTAGATTTGAAAATACTTCCATTCCCTGACGTTAAAGTGGTTTGCTTACTGACACAAATGCATCCTCTAAATAATCTACACGCCAATGCATCCAGTCATTCTATTTAAGTGCTGTCTGTTGAGACACTTGAAAACTGTATGTTCTTCAATTACAGTCTTTTCATCTGCTTTTAACACTGTAACCCATTGCGTCTTTCCATATGTTTCTGTGCCTGGCAAAATTTGAGATTATTTATCTAGGTTATATTATTTTAATGTGTAAAGAATATGCAAATACTCAATCACTTAAAACTTGCTAATAAGCAGTTGATTGGTGTTTGTGCAATCAAGTGTGAATGAAGGTGTGAAATACAGTACATTATTGCCATTAATGAATGACCATAATTATAGAATTTATATTTGACTTTATTTTATATATATATATATATATAAGATATTATATTTCTAACATGTAAAAAAAAGTTGAAAGACGTAATAAAAAATTTTACAATTTATTTTATTTTAGGTGTAAATATATTCTACTGTGTGTATGTATATATATAATATATATAATATAATATATATATTATATATATTATATATATATAAAAACAAAGGACATAATTCAAAATGATACCTGAGCCCTAATTTAACAACTGAAGAGTTTTTAAAGAGTAGCGGATATCGTGGACATCATATCCACAGAGAGCAGTTCACACTCAAGTTGGAAAATCTGTTGCTAGCCACATTTCTTGTTGCTTTAAATGTGAACCTTCCACTTTAACTTTGATCTTTTTGTGTTTATTTAATTATTAATTAATAGTGGGATTAATTTTCTCTTTCATAAAATGTCCAATGTTTCTGTTGATGCCTTCTGTTTCCTCGTGCCGCCATCTTATTTTTCAGGACTGAACAACCGGCTTACTACTATTTTAATTTCACTGTTTTGCTGCCTTTCAGGTTCCATCATGTCCATTTAACTGTAACATGTATGCCATGTATACTGTATATATGTTTGCATTGTACATATATACACACACATCTACTCATCAGAACAATAGTAGCATTGCAGATTAATATATAATGTATAGATAAACACACAATAGTTTAGAGTAGGAGCTCTTCAATGTTTACATTTTTAAATATATTTCTTCTTTTAAGGCAGCTGTCATTTGGCATTTTTGTGCCACAACCTTCTGTTCTCATTGCTTTCCTATTCAAAGTGTGTAATACCCCTTTCACTCGTCTTCTTACTTTTTTGCATATTGTCGCATGCAACACAAAATCTATCAAATGGCATATCCTGTCATTGGTTTGAGCCAATTACCTTTATTCAACCAATTGTTCCTGTGGTTGGGTCAGTCTTTATTATTTCTTTCCATCTTTCCTTCCTTTCTCCATTAATTTCCTTTCTCCATTTCTTTCTTATGTTTGTTATTAGAAATTATTTTTCTCTCAATCATTTTTACTACTCCATTTCTGCCCATTTGTCTCCCTTCTCTATCAGTTACAGCAGCGTTACTCAACCCTGGTCCTGGACGGCCGCTGCCCTGCATGTTTTAGATGTCTCCCTGCTCCAACACACCCGATTCAAATGAATGGGTCGTTAGAATCATGATAACGAGCTGTCCAGGCTCAGGGTTGGGGAAAAGTGATTTACAGTATGTGCATGATACCTGTTCTGTTTTACAATGACTGCTAACAAGCTAAAACGCATGTTAGCTTGCTAGCATTGTTAGGCGTGTCAGTGTGTGTGTGTGTGTGTGTGTGTGTGTGTGTGTGTGCGTGTGCGTGTGTGCGTGTGTGTGTGTGTGCGTGTGTGTGCGTGTGTATGTGTGACCCGTGTTCCCCTCCACATCGCCCAGGCCCCGAGCCGCCGTCCAACTTGGTCTTCAGCGGGGTGACGGACACATCTCTGACCGTGTCCTGGACCAAGCCCAAGAGTGCCATCAGTGGCTTCAAGGTCACATACACACACACAGAGGAAGGTGAGGTGAAATAAATTGACACAAACCTCAAACAAAAACCACAGACTCTTGTCTGTAACTTCCCCGTATCTATTAGTATGGGATACATGCATGGCATGATATATTTGGCGAGTGAGGACACAGTATGCTAGCCTCAGCAACTGGTGAGGCTTCCTTGAGCAACAAATTCGACCGCACATCGGAAGACTAAACATTTTGTGAGAAACTTTAAATTATAGGACTCACGGTAGTGACGCTAATGTTTCTGAGGCCAAATCATGAGTTGTTTGGCTTCATTGCTGACTTAAAAAAAACAAAAAAAAAAACGTTGTTATATATGTACTGTTCAGTATTGGCCCATGAATGTTGTCTGACATCACACAGTGGAATGTGCACGATGTGCTCTGTAGACGTTTGACGATGTACAGCATGGCCAGATGGATATAATCCCTCACCCTGCCCCCAGTGGACAATGTATAAAACAACAGGCACCTAATCTCCAAATGGCTGCATCTGGAATATATCAACTAGATTACGCAACAGCGTCGAACATCAGTTTAAACCACTTTCTTCGCAGTATACATCAGAGTTGTTGCATAGTCTCTCCTTGATGTCCACAGCAAGCTGTTAAGATAGTCCACATACTATCTGGCACACTATTATTATTATTATTATTATTATTATTATATTAAATATGTTATATTGTTTACTGTTTACTGTTGTAGGGCCTCATGTAAAAATTCCCTTTCATATTGTTAATATCCCCAGGATATTTCTATATGTAAAGGATGCATGAATGAGAATTTGTGTTATGCCACCAATCACATGATATAGTCTCTCCTTTGACAGTTAGATGTAGCGAGTCTGAGGAGCGTGATAAGAGGAAGTGCTCGTCACGTGAACATGCACACACCCCCATTGTTAGGTGTTGTTCAGGGGGTTCCTGCCTTCGCAGTGCTCCACCCTCATTAGTGTAACAGTATATACTGTATATATTAATATAATATACATTTATTTATAAAATATGTTTATAAGTCATTTATATGTTAATGTTAAAAACCGTTTTAATGTTGTCGCTTGTCTTTGTATTATTATGTTGAATATTAATATGTCTTTGAATACAGGTCTTATTATTTATTTTCATCTCATGTTTAGGGGAGCCGGTGTCTGTGTCGGTGGGCACGGAGGACTCCACCCTGGGCCTATCACAGCTCACCCCAGGTTCCACCTATGAGGTCAATGTTGTTTCTGTCCTGGGATTGGACAAGAGCGACTTGATAAAGGACATGGTCATGACACGTATGTAGTGACGCAGCCGGAGTCTGTGTTTATAGTTTTCCGATTTAAGGTCCGATTTTTACGATATCTCTTCTTTTTGTCATTAATATAATGTGGTAAATATTATAATTATTATTAATTAATAATGATTTGCTGTTTAGATGCGAGCATTTACACTTTGTTGTTGTTTTGTAAACAGTCAATAGGGAGGAATTGGGAATTACATTTTACACTTGTATTAGTTGTACACTGCCTGGAATGTGCTATAGCTATAGACGTGCACAGCTTCACTGTTGCTACGGGCTACGTGCTCTGCTAATGGCTGTAGCAGGTGCAGGCTCTGGAACAGATCTGAGGTCAGGCATCTGCGCTGTCTCAGAACGCCCGGCGACACACACGACCCCCCGTTGACCTTTTGGCTGTGCGCTGCCTTAACTCTGTCTGTATCTGTGTCTGTCTGTCTGTGTGTCTGTGTGTGTGCGTGTGTCTGTCTGTCTGTCTGTCTGTCTGTGTGTGTGTGTGTGTGTGTGTGTGTGTGTGCATGTTTGTCTGTCTGTCTGTCTGTGTGTGTGTGTGTGTGCATGTCTGTCTGTCTGTCTGTGTGTATGTGTGTCTGTCTCTGTGTGTGTGTGTGTGTGTGTGCATGTCTGTCTGTGTGTGTGTGCGTGTGTGTGTGTGTGTGTGTCCTCCCCACCAGTCCCTGACCCACCAGCAGACCTGCGCGCCATAAACGTCACAGACACCAAGGCCCTGCTGCTATGGCAACCAGCGCTGGCTGCGGTCGATAAGTACTCCATCGTCTACGGTACAGGGAATGGTAAGGTGTCCCGATGTCTCAGTGTCTGGATGTCTCGGTGTCTGGGTGTCTCAGTGTTTGGGTGTCTCAGTGTCTGGATGTCTCGGTGTCTGGATGTCTCGGTGTCTGGGTGTCTCTCTGGTCACAAGGTTTTCGGTCCAGCTGAAACCAGACCTGATGATCTGGCCATGAGTCTGGCCTTTATAGAATTTTTTTTCCTTACATACCATGGTTACCTATCATATACTGTGTATAGTAATAGTATACACATGATACAGGACCTTAATCATAACTAAAGCTTTAAATTGTGGGTCACGACCCATAGGTGGGTCACTGTGTGGAAGTGAGTCATTGAATGAATGAAGAATATCAATGAAAAGCCTCCACGCTTTACTATCGCGTTGTTCCACTTATTGGTCGTGAGTAAGGTTGCAGCAAAATAGGCTACTTGTTCCTGATTGGATGACATCTTATTTAGCCGGGTGCCATAGATTCTGGAGCGCTCTGCTGAAAGTGTTTGGCGCACACACAGGTGTAGCATTAGCTAAAATGCAATAGCGTAACTACCCAGCAAACGCTCTGCATTGGGGCCCAACGTTGCCTTGCCACTGCTACTCTAAATAGATAAGCCCTCTCTAGGTGGTCTGTCTCCTCTCCATAACATCTCTGGTCCCCCACCCCCCCCACCCCCGCTGCAGCACCCGCCCTGAGGGTCACGGTGTCAGGCAACGCGGCCGAGCAGCAGCTGGGTGCCCTGGAGGAGGCCACCACCTACACCGTCACCATCAGCAGCCTACTGGGCAGCCAGGAGAGCACTGGCAGCACCTCCACCTTCACCACGGCCAGGGGTGGGCACACACACACACACACACACTCACACATACATGTACACACCATACCGTTCTTCAGAGGAAGAGGCGCTTTAAAAACAAGATGATAACATAATATGCTGAAGGTCTTCCTTCAGTGTAATTATCAGTCTGGAACTGATAATTGTAAAAGCGGCTGTCGCCCGTTTAGGACACATGTCAGCGGCTCCAACGTTTCGCCCAAGATGGAGACACCAACACTTCCATTGTTACCCGCGTGGTTTTTCCTTCCTTGCCAGGGGAGACTGGCGTCTCCCTTAGAGATAGGGTGAGAAGCTCAGCTATCCGTGAGGAACTCGGAGTAGAGCCGCTGCTCCTTTGC
>JAODTR010003433.1:0-12785 GCA_025399935.1 Amblyopsis rosae
CCCCGAGGTACTTAAACTCCTTCACTTGGGGTAAGGACTCACTCCCCACCTGGAGTAGGCACTCCATCAGTTTCCGGCTGAGAACCATGGCCTCAGATTTAGCGGTGCTAATCCTTAAAAGTGTTGAAAAGACATATCTCCTTGGGTTTCACCTATGTCTAATGGTTCAATTATTAAGTTTTAGTGAATCAGGAAGTCTTGCAGGCAGATGCTTATATTCTAGAACAGAAAGAAGGATCTAGTAAATTCTCAAGAAAACCAGGATCCAGTTATCGTATCATTTACTTATTTATTGATGAATATGTGAGTATTTCAGTTACAGTTACACATGAATTCCTTAATCCGGTTTTTTAAAATATTTTTAAAAATATTCCCAAGTAAATCTGACATTAACATCATCTTTGAACACTCACTAACATTATTCTGTTGAGTATGAAGAGTCATATACACAATACTTACTCAGCTATTGTAACTGCCGCTCTACAGATTTTATTAATGGATTATTATTATGTGGCAAGGATAAATACTGCTATATGGTAGGCTACTCCCCAAATTTCCCCTCAGATGAATACACTTCTATTCCATTATATTAACAATTTCTATGTTGGGTAGAAAGAATTGCTTAATAATTTACTACATATCTTAATTAATATCAGTTTACTCATTTACAGGCAGCCCGGTAAATGTAACTTCAGTAAAGTCTGGGACACAGCGCTGGCTAACTTCGTCAAGATCTGCCTACTTGACAGGAGAGGTATTTTGATTGACATGCACATCAACCAACTAAGTAACTCACTGACAAAGTCAGACGTTATACAAGGTCTACCAGGTCTACAAGGAATTTGTTGAGAAACGTATCAACACAACTCTGGCTGTTTTTTTTTGTCTGGCTGTTCAGTTAGATAGGCTACTGTTAGTGCTTAAAATAAAAGCAGGCCTAACAACTGAAAATAGTACATAAAATAGTAGGCTACTGCATTAGCTTTGCACCGAAATTACAGATACAGACTTGCGTTACAATGCTAACAGCCAATGAAAATCACTTCTCAATTTCAGGAAAAGCGCTGTCGACCTTACAGGGATCTACGCATCAGACGTTCAGCACTGAGTTGCTAGTGACGTAGTGCTAATGGACGGAAGAGGCTGAGACACTAGGGCACAATAATATAGTTATATGATAGTAACACTGGATTATTTTTGCAACATGCACAGAATGTATAGCTAGCATAGGAGATATTCGCTGAATTTGACAAAGGGTTTATTAATTTACGGCAACAGTTTAAGAATGTATAGCCTACGTGAATTGTAGGGGGCGTCGCGTTGCTTTATTCAGGCCTGTATTACAGGAATTAGCCGCACTTGTATCACTCATGCCTGCCCAGCAGAGAGCAACAGTTTAACAGTTGTTAAACGTCCTGTATAGCACAATAGAGTTACCTACGTGTTATTCTCAATCAATCGTTTTATAAACCAACTCAAATATTTTAGTTAATCGTAGAAGCTTTGTGAAATCCATATGATCAAATGGTTTGGAAATTAAGCATCATGACGCAATCATTGTGTGGAATAAGATGACTATGTTGTGAAATTAAGAAAGGGACTGCAACGCATGCTGATATAGACATTTGCGATTAGCCTATGTTGTTGAATAAAATGCATTAACAAAACTACAAAAAAATTAAAATAGAATAAATAAATAAATAAATAAATAAATAGGCTACTTGCAGAAATGAACTTCTTATTTACTAAGATACATTGACATAAACCATGTCCAACCGTAGGAATAGAACTAACAACACATACACGGGTTGCTCTTCAAACAAATATGCTTATACAAATAAAAGATATATTTGCTTACGTCATAAAGACGCTAGTGGTGACCGACCCCTCTACGCCCCGCCCATCTTACTTCGTTTCATCTCTCATCTCGCCCCCCATCCATAAGCTCTTCTGCCCCCATCAGGACCACAGGGGTGTGATATGGGCAGCTGCTTCGTGGAACAAAACTTCTGCGAACTACAATTATTACTGTGAGCGCCACCATCTCAGTTAGGTGGAGAGTGAGCGTAATATGCGGGTCTTACTGTGACAACAACTTGTGGCTGGCCGAGGGGAGTAAATAGTTTCCTTTGTAGGCTAAATCATCAACTCAACTTGATCGCTCTTACCGCCGTCTGTGAGTTGGCTATTTTACGGCGCAGTTCGTTGTTTCCCCTATGTCGCGAAAGTCGAGCGACCATGGCTATAATCTACGTAGTATGAGCAACCTGATGGGCGAGAGGAGGAAGAAAGTGAGCGACGGAGGGGAGCGGAGCCTAATCAAAGCTCCGTCCAGCGCCAGCATCAACAGCCAGGCGGCTTCGGCAGTCAGCACGACGCCTTCCGCCGGGCGGGCAACCGCCGCTCCCAGCTCCGCGTCCACCGGAGACCTGGAGCGAGCGGCGCGCAAACAGTTCCAGCAAGATGTCACGCCTGCGTTTGTTTATGTCCTGGCCGTGTTCTCCGCACTGGGGGGCTTTCTGTTCGGCTACGACACCGGGGTGATTTCCGGAGCCATGCTCCTGTTGAAGAGGGAGATGCACCTCAGCGCTATGTGGCAGGAGGTGCTCATATCAAGTACTGTGGCGGCCGCCGCCCTCTCAGCCTTGCTGGGGGGCTATTTGAACGGCCTCTTCGGCCGCAGAGTTTGTATACTACTGGCCAGCTTCTTCTTCGCCGTCGGCGGGATAGTGTTGAGCGCTTCCCCAAGCAAAGAGGTTTTCCTTGTCGGGCGGCTCATTGTCGGGGTAGGACTCGGTAAGACAAGTTCAGTACCTGGCAACGGAGCCCATTGTCCAAATAATTGGCCGTTTTCCTTTCCTGATTACAGCTAATAGGCTGACGCCCACCTGTTGGGTGGACTAATTGGTTTGTGCAGCCAATTAAATTGCTTCCCTTCTTAAACCAAATTCTTTATTCTTTCACTGAAATCCCTAAAGGTAGTTTTAATTTGAGTTATATAGGCTAATCACACAAACACGAAAGGCAGTTTAATTTACAGTCAGCTATACGTCGTTAAGAAAAAATGAATTCACCATCAGGTTTTTACAAGACTAGTGTTTTTTATTTGCATCTCAACTGGTTTATTCACTTTATGTTGAACGATTTGTACGTTTTCACAGTCCAACCTGCATTTGATAAGAAATATACCCCCTTCATTAAAGTATGTTCACACTCATTAGTCATATAATAACCAGCTACTGCTCAGGTAGACTGTTACAGTATTGCTGTAGCCTATAATAATAATAATACATTTTATTTGTAACGCACTTTACATTAGAAGAAATCCCAAAGTGCTATACATGGCAGTAGCTTGGCCAAAGCTAAAGCGGACGTATATATTTTATACAGCAAACAATTTGGGCATTACACAATCCTTTTGTGTTGTAAACCGAGCTCCTATGGTCTTTGTTTTCATATAGGTGTCTGACTGCACATGCATGTTTGTGCAAGCGTGTGTGTGTGTGTGTGTGTGTGTGTGTGTGTGTGTGTGTGTGTGTGTGTGAGACTCACAAAGCATTTGTTTTGGTCTTAGATGCTGGTGCTTAGTGTGACATCTAGTGGCAGGAAATGTCATGTAGAGCCATTTAAAGGTAATGTGGTGGGATTTTAGAGTAATACAACTAGTGTAATCTGTTGTAAATGTCATATACATCCTTCAGCAGCTGTCAGTGAGTAAAATGTTCTGGGAAATGCCTGCTCTGGTTGATATCCCCAGCCTTCATAAGCCTATTTACTTTTTGCCAGCTATAAGAGTTATTCTGACCAATCATGGCCTCTATCCCCAGATGAATGCACATGCAGCTACAACAGCTTTGTCAATGGGCTTTTCAATATCAGACCAACGGACTCCAGAGGGAGGGAGCAGTAAAATCGTACTTACTTTCATTCTTATTTCTTATTATTTTTTGTTGCTAACTCTTGTTGCTACTCTCAAATCACCACAGCAGCTTTAAGCATGGCACAGAGATGAGGAAACCCGAATGAAGGCCTATATACTGCATTCTGACTTTCTCAGTAATGCTTATGAATTAAGCATGCTTGTAAAAGACCAGCGTGACCACTCTGAAAGAGAGTGGAGAATACAAATATGTGCACAGTTGTGGCAGAATTGCAAACGGACCAATTATGCATTTTCCCTGTTGAGTTGGTTTGATGTTCATTATCAGCGTTCAACAGTGCATTTGTTATTCCAGAAATGTATTTAGGGAAGCGATGGGATTAATTTTAGTGTATATTCATATTTTTAGCATTTTATCTTTGTAATTAATGGATCTTAACTTGATGATGCAGCCCAACTATTCTGTAATCAAGCTTGTGTTTGTTGGTCTATAATTAGCAGCTGGACCAGATGGTGTTTATTCTATTTTTCACAACAAGGATGTAATTATTCCATAAATGCAGGCCAGGAAGTATTCAAATAAGAATGTAATTTATTTCAAATGCTTATGAAATTCGGATCATTCAGTAATTGCACACACTATGTTTGCTTTAAGTGGCAAAAGTAATATGCCCCCAAAAAGACGTTGGCACTTTAAGTCACCAAAGTCTACACAACTCAGAGGTAGTAGGACAAAGACAAATGAACGCACATTAGGCTACATTAATGAGGTTGAACAATAGAGCTTACAGTGCTGTGTCTCTGAGTGCCCTAAGTGATTTGCTCGAGTTCACCCGGCGTTCTTGGAAAGTTTTATCGATCACACGATGACCTTAATTACACAAGCGTGCATTACCAAAGCCGCGATAACAATGAAACCCCCCCCCCCCGCCCCCATTTAGTCAGCAGAGACAAGATAACGTGTCTGTTTGGTGACACCCCATTATGCTAAACAGGCCTGTCATCTGTCCACTTGAATCTCCGTGACGACCACGCCTCAGTAAAGCCCACCACAACTGAAGTCACCATAAAGGTCACGTGTTGCCTGTCAAGCCAGGGCAATGCCCAAATCCTTCTCTCCTCACGAGGCCTCTAGTTTTTGTCTGTGTCGGCCCCAATTATTGGCGAGCTGACCTTTGCCTGAACACAAGGCCGCCTAGGGCGCAATGTGAGGCTTCGCCGGGCCGGAGCAGACGGCATCGATCAGAGCTGTCACAATGGTCTATTGGCAGGAGTTTATTGTATTACGGGTCTGTTTCGTCCTAGCATCACTCATCTAAATTACGAGCTGTTGGCGCTACGCCGGGGCAGTGGAGCAACGGATTTGTCTTGCTTCACGTTCGTCTTGCAATCACACGTGGGAAGGGTCCGTTCTGTCAAAATGTACTGCCGATTGTGAGAAATAGCATTATAGGCAGTTCAGACAGATTGCTAATAATAATCCTCCATTGACTTGATGTAAATGTATACTGCACGTGTGAAAGCACGACGCGCATTACGTGTTCATCAGGAATGCAACATGCATTGATTATCTGTTCAGTTAAGCTTTGCGCGGGCATTGGTACATTTTTCTCTCAATTTAGATTATTAATTGGCCGTTTTAGGAATGACTTGGTTTATTTAACACATGTAAAAGCTATCTGCTCATTTCTAAGCAGAACATGCAGGTAATTTTAGATTATGAATATTGTCAAGCAAATGCAAAGGACACTGCATCCTCCAGTACAGCAACGCACACGGCAATAATAATTACTCATCTTGAGGAGAGACACGTCTTTCTGCTGAATAATATTTGTTTTCTAACATAATATGTCCATAATTGCTGAGTGTATCCCATCCCCCAGAATCTATGTTTCTGAGAAGTCTCCATTAGTGCCTAAGTGATGGCCGCCCTGCGCCACAGTGTCCGTGCAATACTCATCCTCCGTCATATGTTCATAAAAGGTCTTTCAGTCGAGTGTCTATCTGAGGCGCGCTGCTTCATAACGTGCGCTTAGAGACGCTCGTTTGACAACACCAGCGCGATTGGGTCTTGCTGTGCGCCTTAAAGGCCGGGCGTAGAGAAAACGGGGGTGGGGGGTGGCAGGGGGAGGAAGGGAGCGAGAGAGAGGGAGAGAGAGTTTGTGTGTGTGGAGCTGTCCATGGTGCTGAAGCGATGTCATTAAAGGCAGCTGATGCACAGAGGGGAAACGATCGCGAAGGAACCCGCTGAGCCATGCTTCGCTTCGCTTTGCTAAGACGCCTAATTAATGTTAATCGTCACTAAGACGAATAAAAAGCGCACGGTAGTTAGTCTGCAATGGGAGTGGCTTATAATCACATTTCTGAATCACTGCTTTCAATGGAGTCTTGGTTTGTATTGCATTTAGATTTGATCTAAATCTGAAACTTGTTTTGATTTGACGTGCATAACAATATATCTTGTAATAGATGAATATCATCAACCATAAACACCGATCTGCACATTTATATGCAGGATAATTAAATAGATATTCAAATATATGCTCAAAAACAATATGTCAAAACCCCCAAATCATCCCATGGCACCATGAGATCAGACCCTTTCCTTGACTGTCACTTGATAGGAACAGAGAATAGAGTTCCCTGCTGATCTTCTCTATGAAGTATGCATATTGGTCATGCGTATTCATGGCTGTGCTTCTGCCAACGTTGGAGACGAGATGAAAATCCATAGCCCGGCTGCATGTATGAGATATGAGGGGAATACCAATAAGGGCATTAGAGATGGGAGGGTAAGATTTCGAGGGCTCGTGGTCAAAAAAAGTCCGATATCGGTTTGTGCCAGATAAACAGTGCCTCCACAGAGGCTTGCTATAGCCATTAATGTTAATGATGTGTATCATGTGTATCATAGTTCACTTTACCTTCTAGGAGCTATAAATCCACTATAAATCATCTGTATTACCAGTTCATTGTTTTAAGGTGTCAGTCTAATGCATTTCGTGCCTTTAATCTGCTGAAACATCCAGAGATGTCTTGACGTATCAGCAGATACAGGCAGACCACAGCCTGCCTGCAGAGAGGCATGGCATCAGGTCACTAACGGTATGCTCTTCGTCGCTATGGAAAGACTAGCCTGTGCCTCTGGACTATGTGAAGGTGTGGCTGTTCACTGTCAGGGCACATGATGTTGTGAGTTCTCCAAAATGGTAAACAGGACCTTGCCGCCTCTCGGAGTCCGACCTGCCGCCCGTGTCGGTTTTCCCGGGAGATAAGACGCTTGCCGTGGGTGTGTGTGTGTGTGTGTGTGTGTGTGTGTGTGTGTGTGTGTGTACTCCCGACGACTGCGCGGTTGCCACGGCAACGCGCGGCCACGTCGCCGTGGCGTCGGCAGAGGGGCGGGGAGACGCGGGGGGGGAGCCGAGTAGCGGACTATTAATAGAGCGGACTGGGAGCCAGCTGGAGGGAAACGCATTCCTATTGGCAGAAACATGGGAAATCACACGCTTTCATTTGTTCTGGCATGTACAGTGCATTCAGTATTGCTGCACCTGTGGCTCTCTGTGTGTGTGTGTGTGTGTGTGTGTGTGCGCGCGCACGCGTGCGTGCGTGTCATGTCCTATATACCCCTAGTTGGGCTAGAGGGCCTCCAGCCAGATCAAAGCGCGTCGCCAAGTGACTCTGAGGCATTGGCCTGTAATGAGTCTCTGTCTGATTTGGTTTTAGGAAGGCGCACGCATCCCGTTTGTTCAGCCAGTGTTCCATTGCTCTTCATGTCCGCTGCACAGTACTGAACACATGCTGGAATGTGAAGGTATAGCGAGGTACTGGATTGCAAGCTAATTACGCTCTTAGTCAAATTTACCAAATGTCTCCTCGCATTTCGCTAATTTACCCTTCGCTGGGCGTGTTGAAAAAAATAGTCCGGCACTTCTACACAGCTCTGGCTACGTAAATAGGAACAGATTGTTTATGACAAATATTTAAGGGTCCCCACACTGAACAGCACTAGAGGGACGCATGTCAGGCCATGAAACTCTGTGTGAGAGAAACTAGAAGGGCTTTGCAGGCTACACCCCTTGTGTAAATGCAAGCTTCTCGTACAGGGCAGAACAGGAGGGTCCCCACAAGGCTGTATCCGACGTTTACCACACACCGTTTCCCAAAGTGACTTGAAAGGCTCCAGATAGGCTGACGTCCCGGAGCCCAGGCCCGTCTCTTCTAGCATAAGGCCTACCTTTGGTCACCTGACTTGGTCCCCTGAGCCAGACACACTCACAACTCAGAACGCCCTGCGGCAGTTTTCCAGGTTTTTGCTGACCTTTGACCTCTGACATTTTGACCCACGCTTGGGCAGGCGTGGCCTCCATGACGGTGCCGGTGTACATCGCGGAGGTGTCACCCCCCCAGCTGAGGGGTCAGCTGGTGACAGTGAACACCCTGTTCATCTCCGGGGGGCAGTTCACGGCCAGCCTCATCGACGGGGCTTTCAGCTACATCCAGCACGACGGCTGGAGGTAAGGCTCGCACGCACGCACACACACACACACACACACACACACACACACACACACACCCTGGCTGGAGGTGAGACTCGCACACACACATGCACGCACCCATGCACACACACACACACACACCCAAAAACCCACACAAATGCTCCGTGCTAACAGCGGTACAAAACAAGTTTGTTTACTATACAAACTAACAGGTGCACAGTCAAGTGAATGAAGTCAAGTGCTTACCAGTAAAAGCAGATGGATTACATATACAAGTCTGCATGAATACAAATGAAACAAGGAGTACAAGGATAAAATGTAAATCATATAAGAATATGATCAACAATAGATTCAGATAGAGGATGCATGTCTGCATTGATGCACAGGATAGAATCTGTAAATGAACAGAAGGCCGTGTTCACCCTTCTTGTATATACTGATAATATGAAAAAGCACTTATGAAATCATGCCTGGACAAATGGGGCATGGTGCAGCACAAGGATATCTGGGTCGCCCAATAGCTGGGAAGGAAATGGATCTTGTGTCCGTCATGGGCTGGGCGAAGATCAAATTATAGTGAAGCACACACGCTGTGACTTGTGTGCGTATATTAGAGTCCACCGACTCCCCGCTGTTCCTCACAGCCAACGCAGGGAAGCCGGGCTCCATCGTCTCTGACGTCTCTGTTCCTTGTCCTGAGCCGGGCTGCCTCTGCTGATTCCAGTGAAACTACAGCGCGGACAACGGGCGGAGCTGGCAAGATCATTTATTCCAAATGTCAGCCCATGCATCAACGTGCAACATTTGCTGAGAGCAGATGGACTATGTTTAAAAGATAAGGCTATCTACCCACATCGCTCCATCTGTGTGATTCTTTCTTTCTTTCTTTCTTTCTTTCTTTCCTATCTTTACAATACATTTATTTGTATTATGTAGTAATGTGTCTGTTGAAGCATCAGATTGCAGACTGATGGAAGGTCCTTATTGCTAAAATGGTTATTAGCAAAGAAACCCACTAGGTTTGCGCCGTCCATGCCAGACAATGGTTAGCCATTTTAGTGAGTGGTTCAAATGAATGGCCAGCGCCTCCTCAATGGCCAATACACCCCCCTAACAGCTGCTTGTTCAGTTAATCACCGCCTGTGTGAAATTAACAACAAACGTATTATGCCTCTTTCCTTGTCTCAATAGGATCTAGCCAAAGAGCACCTTCTGCCTGAACACATACTCCTGCCAGCAGCACATTAGACTGCCTTTATGACAAATGTAATATGCCCAAAACCCAGACCCAGCAATTCGTTGTGTAAGCAGGTCATGTGGAGCAAAAAAGGGTCCCTGTGAACTCACACAATGTGCACAGGGACCAGATACACAGGACTGCCTGTGTAGGGTTGTACGTTCAGAATGTGCAGTATACTGTAGACTTAAAAATACTTGGTATTTCTTTTTTAGTTAACGATATAAATGACAATCGTATGAAAATCATACAATTCAGCACTATATTTTTGACCACAGCTCACATCAGTTTACAGCATAAATGTTTTTCTTGCAAACCTGCGTCATCCAGGTGAGAAGTAACTGTATTGTTTTGATAATTAAGTTAACTAGCTAGTACCTCATAAAGGTATGCCATTCTTGAGAACACTTACTAATTTCAAACTCACATCAAAACAGAAACACATCTCCCTTTAATGCCATAGCCTGCTCCCTCAGAACCTCCTCCTGAAACATTGGAAATGCATTGCGAAGGCTAGGATGTTATTGTGTGTGGTCCGCACAACTTTATGTGCGTTCCTATTTACAGAGCCAGGGCTGTGTACAAGTACCAGATAATGTTTGTCAGCACACACAGAGAACAGTAAAGTAGCAGACTGCAAGGCGATATTTGGTGAACATGACAAAAAGGTTTATTTTACTTAACATCGCTTATACTGTAGCTATATTATACCATTACAGAGCCCAGTGAATCAGAGCACAGTCAATTCTGTGTGGCGTCCAAGCGCTTGCTGCAAACGATAAATGGAAGTGACAAATATTGTAGATATCAAATGAGCAAATCACTTGATCATTATTTAAAAATTTGCATGAATTTCTATCACCTAAATTGTATCAGTTAATTTGTTTCTTCCACCCCCCATAGGCAGGTGGCTCACATCAATGCAGCCACGTGATCGGTTAAATAGGTTTGTGCTTGCCTAAATGTGTTATTGTTTGGATATGTTCATCCAACTGCCAAATGTGCGTGTCAGAAATGCCTGCTCTGGCTCCACAGGTACATGTTGGGCCTCTCGGTTCTGCCGGCCCTGCTCCAGTTCGTGGGTTTCCTGTTCCTACCCGAGAGCCCGCGCTGGCTCGTCCAACGCGGCTTCACCCAGAAAGCTCGGCGAGTGCTCAGCCAGATCCGCGGCAACCAGAACATCGACGAGGAGTACGACAGCATCAAGAGCAGCATCGAGGAGGAGGACAAAGACAGCGGAGGTGAGGACCTGAGAGAGGCCTGTGTGGTAAAGGGCGTGCTAATGTTTCCGTGCCGTCACAGGTCAGCTATTGAAGTAGCCCTCGTCCTGATACAGAGAGCTCATCGCACCTCCTGGGCCAGATAATATCCCTCCACTTACACTGTAATTTGGGCTCAAACACGGAGTCTCATATAGTCCGTTGGGAAGACAAATTCAAATACTATCAACTTCAATTGAATAGTTAAATCGTTAAAAAGCTATTTGGTAGAGTATCTCACTGTCATTGCCAAGGTCAATGGGCGTCTTCGCTAAATATGCTTGCATTATATACAGTATAAAGAATATAATGAATGTATTGCCCACAGTTTTTAGCCGCAAAAGAAGCTGGTTTGTGCACATATTCCCCTGGCGGAGACACAAACTACTGGGAGGAGGCTGTTGATGTGATGAGGCAGATAGTTGCCTCTTCTGTTCACAGCCCTTTATCGGTTAGCCGACCTCTGAGCATAGGAACTGTGGTCGCACACGAGGCGTTGCTGTAGTCCCTGCCAGCAGAATGGATCAACATCAACAGCGTGAGCCAGGCATATGTGTTATTGACGAGTACAACATTACAGGGCTGTTTTTATAAACGGGTCGTTCACGGGCTAAATGTGCCCTTTATTCAATATTTGTCCTGAATGTGTCTAATATGCAACAGTTTGAGCTTTCGTTGGCTGGAAGGACCATAAACACACAAACACTCACAGATATTCATCATTTTCAGACACAAAAACAAGGTATGTGTATTACAAATACATCATATAATAATATAATGTTACTATTACTTTATGTGCCTGACAACTATTGAATCAAATGATGCCATGTTTATATAACTCATTAGTTCAGTATTAAATGTAATGTGGACATGTTGACGCTAACACGGTATAATTACAAATGACTGCTAAAGACTGCTATCCACAATGCATCTAGTCTAGTGTGTGCGTGTGCATGTGTGCGTGCATGTATTTTTTATCGTGACCACTTGATGTTGTCCCTCCAACAGCTAGCGGTAGGTATTGAAAAACGATCTGGAGGTTGTGACAAGAGCCTTATTAAGGTAGCCGGACCTGGTGGACCTTTTCAGATTAGTCATTCAATCCATTGTTCCGTCTAAAGCCAGAAATTTATTTAATTGTTCCAAGCCCATAATCAACCTTTTATTTAATTTTTATATTTTAAGTCCTATAATTTTATATCCTCCACCGTGATTGGCCCTTGTCCCCTGGCTTGCTAGCTGTGGGCTGGGCAATAAGCAGTTGTACGTATGTGTGTGTGTGTGTACAGTATGTGTGTGTGTGTGTGTGGCTTTACTTCACACAAATGCTCTCTCTACGGCCTGACCCTGACTTGCGACTTGCAGGTTTCCGTGGCAACGACCTATTTGATCTCCCCTGTTCTTTCTCACCTCAGACGGGTTGTTGACGGCGCGCACACACACACACACACACACACACACACACACTGTCGCACACATACGTGCACACATACTGTACGTGCACACACACCCACACACTGTCACACACATACTGTACGTGCACACACACACACGCACACACTGTCACACACACACACACACACAAGCGCGCGAATTCTTCAAACTGTTTCACCAACCGTGTTATGTAAAGTTATGAAGCGTTCATCTTCTTCAGGGAGCAGTTTATACAGCGATGCATTGTGGTACTTGCGGTGTGCTGATGTCTCGCCTCAGGGGGGCGTACCTGAAGACAGCAGCCAACAGAGGCTGCTGTTGGAGCAGCCTTGTGACAACAATGAGCTGTCATCAACTGTGTTCCTCCTCAAGACAGAGACAGAGAGAGAGAGAGAGAGAGAGAGAGAGAGAGAGAGAGACGGAGGGGTAGAGAGAGAGAGACAGAGAGGGAGGGCTAGAGAGAGAGAGAGAGGGGG
>JAODTR010003434.1:0-12785 GCA_025399935.1 Amblyopsis rosae
GACAACACAGCCCTCAGGTTCATGGGGGCACCCAAACCTCTCCACCACGATAAGGTGATGGTTCCCGGAGAGGAATAATATATTTTTCACTACAAAAATGAATAATTTACAGAGTACGGTAAATACTTGGTAATTAAGGAACTGTAAAAATAAGGGTAACTGGCAGCCCACACTAATGTTCACAATGACCTCATGTCTGCAGGAATAGACAATCTACTGCAATGCTCATAAATCTGTGATTCACTCGTCAAATGCTATTCCCTCTTGCATCACAAGAGATAAGAGGCTAAGCTGCATAGAGCTCATACATCATAAATTATTCAGGGAAACAATTTTCACAAAAATCTTAAAACATAGAATACAAATAAAAGATGGTTAGGGGAGAGATATATGTCACTACACAACACAATAGAGGCCTTAACAGAACAAGCAAACAAAAATGCGGGCGAGATGGATGCAAATGTGTAATCATAACTAATCTAATCATAACAAATAAGAGTAGCTGTTGTTAGTGTTGCCACAGATAGCACACACAGACACATTTCCATAAGATGTCTGCACAGTTGGAACTGACACATACATACCCTACTGATTAAAGTAACTCATAGTTAATGATTGTCACCACATCCAACATCTTTTCTGTGAGGCACTGTACTGTAGGTTTCATAGCATGGGGTGAGTCCTTCAGCAGATTTCTTTGCAGGAAGTAAACCAAATGTTTTATGAGTAATGTAATGTAGCCCGTTTCAAAAGGTCTATTGGACCCAGGCAGGCCTCCGGAAAGTGGGGTGGATGGATGGACAGAATGAATGACAGAATGACCGACAGGCAACATGCCACACATCGTGCAGAGACCAGACCAAAAAGGACGTGTTAAAGAGGTTGTAGACTGTACCATGCTGTCTGTAGATGGGGGGTTTTCTATAGATATTATCTTTGACCTTAGTCTCTGAAGATGGGAGAGGTAGAGAAAAATATGTAGGAAGCAAGATGAGAGAGACAGGAAGAGAGAAAGAAATAAAGAAAGAACATTAAAAAAATAAAAAGAAGCATGAGTTAGCAGTTATTGAGGGGTGAGGTATCCCCCCCTCCCCCCAAATAAACAACAAAGGCGGGGCAGCATAGCTTGAATAAAATTACATATTTTTCACTTTTACAGTGACAATACTTTTCAAATTAATTTCAAAATACATACTTGGACAAAGAAAAAAATTGTAATACAGAAACAAAACCCCAAACCCTTAGGGCCCTATCTTACAATTGGCGCAACGCAAACTGGCAGTTGCAGGAACGTAAGTGGCTTTGCTAGTTTCAGCGCCCAGGTTGTTTAAATAGCAAATGCATTGGCGCCCATTTGAGTGTGTTGGTGTAAACATGAGGTGTGGTCTAGCGCATTGCTGGCACATGCAGCAAACGTGATTGCGCGATTGACCAGCAAAAACCTGGTTTAAAGTCAACGTGCGCCGCATTATCAATATAGTATTGCCTATGGCAGTGCGTACACTCTGCTTGTTACACCCACAAGGATGCACAGGAGCACACAGACAACAGAGTACAATGTCAAATATTATTAGCGTGTAGCCTACATCAACATACAGTATTTTATGTATCTTGCTTTTGCCTAGATGGTCTGCTCCAGCACTTTCACAAAATTTCAGCCTTTGATGCAAGCGCGCCTGGATTTTTAAAAGGGATTGGGAGCTGACACTCGGATTGGTTCATCGTATGTTATGCCCCAAACACACCCATGAATGATGAAGAGAGTCCAACCCTTTTGAACCATGCGCACTAAAGGCAGCACGGTGGCCTAGTCGATAGCACTGTGGCCTCACAGTGTTTGCATGTTCTCCACTTGTCTGTGTGGGTTTCCTCCGGGTGCTCTGGTTTCCCCCCACTATCAAAAACATGTCAGGTTCACTCTCCAGTCAGTGTCATCTGACCAGTGACACTGGAGATGTCACTGTTTATTCTGCCATTAAAATAGCAAACGTGGATTTTGACACGCCCCAAATGCAATTTTTACCATGTGCTTAGATCGTTAAAATAGGGCCCATGGTCTCACCTTAATCCCATTCTTCATATAAAACATAGAATTTACAATGGTTCCTAGATTGAATAACATACTGATGACATACAAACAAACAACATGAAAACCAAGGTCATGTAATAAAATTAGTGTCACGGTGAGGGGTTGGCAAGCGCAGGAACAGACAGAGAACACACTGAATTGTGTATGCACGAGCCACTGCTCGGCATGTAATAGCAGAACATAAATCACAAAAACAGGGGCTTAACAGTCGCTATAAACACACAGGTAAAAAGCAAACAATATAAATAATAACCGCCAAAACATAAAAGAACCTCCTATACAGTATACCTCCAAACCCACACGGATGAAAACAATCAGCTAACCGTACGTGTGGGCGTGGTGCGCTGGGCACATGGACAGAAGTCTGCCGGTCGGACCCACACGGGTGAGACAAAAGCGGGAAAAGGAGATGCGCCGCCCAACAGCGAGTTTACGTCTACAAACTACGTGTCTCTGGATGATATATTTTATTCCCGAGGCTAAACCAATCCATGCTGCTGTTGGTGGACCCCACCATGTCTCTGTAAGGACATCTTAGCAATGTCACACAATAAGCCCAACCACAAATGTTGACTCACAATAAACAACACATGCGTCTTATTTGTTATTGCTGGGCTTTTCAGGGCCTGCCAGCGCAGCAGATGATACAAATACAAAAACCACGAGTGACGATGACAAGTCGTTGTTTTTGTTTATAATTTCCCTCTCGCCCTGCATCGTTGTAATGGTCATCCGGTGTAATATGTTGCATAAAAGGGATTTTCCTCAAGAAGAAATTAAGTTTATTTGATGGTAATCGTTTCTGCGTCAGCTCCTATCAAATGTGCATTGGAAAAGCTAGATGAGCTGCATCAGCAAAAATGTGGCTTTAAATATGTGAAGTGTGCAGATGAATTGGACAAGATCAAAAAAGAAGAGATTGTCAAATAAAAAAGAGATAATTACTCTGTATTTACAAAACACTTTCCTAATAGCAGGGTCCTGGAAGACACCCCCCCCCCCCCCAAAAAAAAACATCAACAATAAAATAATAATAATAATAATAATAATAATGCAAGCCTACCTGGTATGTGGAAATGTCTGGGAGCAGCCACATACGTAGAAGCAGAAGAGGGGGATTTGCCGTCGGAATATGTGGACAAGCTGGGGGTGCTCCGTCCACTTTTACTACCTCCAGAGGAAAAGGAAAGGTTGGGAAGTCACAGTAGCAGGGTAAGACATACAGGGTTAATGAGGCACAGGCAGAGCTTTGTTTGGCTCAAAAGTAATACCACTACCTCACAACACATACTGTACACAATGACATTAAAGCAACAACCTTAAACTCTGTACCCAACTCTGGTGGCTATGCATCAACTACAGTCAACTGTGATCAACTGTGATCAAACAGACAACATATGGCGTAGAGTAGGTGCATGCAATATGTGTCTGTGTGTGTGTGAATGTGCATGTGCATGTGCACGCCAGGGCCCCCTCCCGGTTTTGTGCTACAGGCTGGATGATGAAGTCACCGACACATTACTGGCCAACATTAATAAATACTCACTAGAACAGATGGAGGAGGGAATAAAGCAAGGAATAACAGAGAGAGAGAGGGATGGAGAGAGGGAGTTGTGGTTGTGGTTGGCAAACACACTCAGAGAGGGAGTGACAAGCCGAGGCAGGAGTTCCTGATGCAAGAGAATTATGTCACTGATATGCGCGCGTGCACACACGTTATTGCAGGCCTACAGTACAGTGTTTGGAAGGGCATTAACTACAAACAGATACAGTATAACAAACAGTAACAGACATGCAGACACACATACCTATAGTTCACACATACATGCAAATGAACTCACACACACACACACACACACACACACACACACACACACACACAATAATACAAGAGCATTTGCACATGGCAACGAGCATGACCACTTTAAGCCTAACAACAATATGCGTTGCCACACTTCATAACTATTTTTGAATTAACTGAAGGCAAATTTGTCCTACATATTATGTTCCTTTAAGTCATTTTATTTGACCTTTTTGGTAAACCCCTGCGCTTGTTAATACAGGCACTCCATGCAGAGAAATAAGCACCTCTCTTTCACAGCATGTTGAGAAACCGCAAGGGCAACGAACCACTGCCACTGGCAACCAGGCCCCCCAAATTATAGCTCAGCCACTGATGGGTTCACTCATTCCACCCCGCCCCCTCCCCTCTCTTTCATCTTCCCCGCCAAGAATGTTGCTCCCAGCTCTCTCCCCGCCCTTTGGTGGAATAACCACACTAAGGGCTCGCTTGACCACGTGTTCGTGATCTTCTACAACAATGCGACCCCATTCTTTTCTAGCTCTCTCGCCTCTCCCTCCCTCCCAAAAGTCTAGTCTCTCCATCTCTGGATCAAAGATCACACAGCTATACATTAGAAGAAGTAACATGACTTTCCTGCTTCAAAACCAGCAACCTTTTATCTGCTGTGCATGAGATAGCATACAATTTCATGTGCAGATAGTGTGTCAGGGTGCATTCTAACACTGCAGTATATCAAAAAGCATTCTCAACCACTGTTAATGTTAACAGTAAAACATGCAGATTGGGGTCAGGCTACAGTTCTGTACTGTATATGTGGTATGCAGGATTGACCTTAGTCAGAGGTAATAAAGATGAAGGGTTATCCTGTAATCTCCTCTGCCTGGCTAACATTTTGGTATTTTGCATTGCTTTAGCTTCAGCATGAGTTTATGAGATAGGAAATATGAATAAGAGATTAATCATGTGATACTGATAATTTAAAGGAGTCATTCCCTGAAAACCGAATATTTCTAGTTGTTTTTGGAGTTAGCTATGTCGATGTGACTTGGAGACCTACCAGGCCTTTCAAAGTGGACTGTTACCTTCCTGGTCTGTAATGGCTATAGACGAAAAAGAGGCGGAGAAACATTAAAACAGTGAGTGGTTTCTATGTTGAAGCTACTCACAGTTTGACCGGCCAGCCATCTACAGTAGTATTCAGCAAAATATACAAGCTAAGGAACTGATGTTAATCGCCAATGCCTTAAGTAAAAGTACTGGTTTGGTTTGCAAATGATCAAATCTGTAAAACTAGAATTTAGGCTACCATAGCATAAATACAACTTGAATTTGAAGTTTGACGGGACAGTCTGCATGCAATAGAGTATCAAGAGCGTGATGTGTACGGTGCACATCAGTAACTATATTAGATTAATGTAGGATAGTGGTCTGTAACAGTATACACATTAGAAATAGTCTTCTCAAATATTGTGTTGATTTACTTAACCTCAACATTGCTAGTTGATAAATACACACTCACAAGTGTCATACCGAAAATGTATCCCCTGCCGAAAACTGATTACCATTTTTGGGAGCTCGAGTTACATCTGCTTTTATCTGGATCAACGATCGGTCATATCGTGAAGATACCTAACTTTATGTCTGTGGTAATAGCAAAGATAGCATGTGTCTTTGTTTAACTTTAATGTTTCTTGTTATCAGTTATGTTGCAGGCTGCAGCTAGCCTAGCCTAGGTTAATCTGCCTCATAATCTTCCTGTACAGTAGCGGGCAAGGATGGTTGCGATATCATGCTATAGTACCCTGCTATAAAATCAAGCATTGCTGGTCACCAGCATAAGGTATGTTTTGCATGCTAGAACCAGCATGGAATGCTGGTTTGCTGGTACCCCGTCATCTCATGCTGTTTGCTGGTGTACCAGCATACCATGCTGGTTGCTGGTGTGCTGGTATACCAGCTAGACCGGCACTACCCCAGCACTAACCACTATGAACCAGCCAGCATGGAATTCATGCTGGTTTATGCTGGATTTTTTATCAGGGTAACCCTTCATTCATTAAATAACCTAATAGCTGCTTGTGTATATGGCTGGTTAGCGGGCAAGGACTGCAATTTTGTGCTATATTCTAACTAAACCTTCATTCATTAAATAATACGGAAACATAGAGTATGGAGAGTTATCAAAACGTCACACCACTGTCCCTACATATGATTCAGGGGCTGTTTGACCATGCACTGCTGCAGTGCCCATGTTGAGGTGAACAACAATGAACCCCATTCCGACTCCCATAACTTTGAGTCTAAATGGCAAGGCAGAATTAATGTGCAATATTAACGCCTTGAAAAAGGGGTTTGTGATCCAAACAGAGTTGCACCGCTGTGTCAGAGTAGCAGCAGTCAAGGTAATGCAGCCGCTGCCTCACGTCAGCAGACTACATGGAAGAGGGGGCGGGATGAACAGTGGCTAGTTGGATTTAAAGCAACAATCATTGAAAACCGAGTGTAATCTGACAACACAGTAAACAGGAGTATAATATAGTGCTATTCCACATAATCTACAGTATGTGGTATTTTCACTTGAGCGTGTCAACTACATTGCATTGAGAACTCAAGGAACTGTGTCAAGACGTGTAAATGAGCATGGAATGTCCACTCAAAAATAGCACGGAAACACTCAAAATCAACCTCAAGGACAAAAACACCAAAGGGGCTAATACATGACAATTAATTTTAGACCATTGTGAAAATAATAGTTTTGTCATGGAAAAAGGAAAGTTACATTAAAGCCAAACGAGTTGACAGATGAGCTAATGTAAAATCACAGATTACCAGCAAACATATCTGAAAATCAACATATCTACACATATTCTTGATAGACCGTGCACAAGGCCAACCAACAAAGTATGGGTGAAAATAGCAAGCAGAACAACAAACTGAGGGGTCTGACAAATTAGCCTTGGTGTACACCAGGAAAAGACTAACAAAACACCACAGAAGCCGACCAACACCACCAACACACCATCAGCCAGAGGGAGACAGAGAGAAAAGGGCAGGGCAGCAATATGTTTACCGTTAGGTGGAAGTAAAGTTAGAATCAGTGATGTCCTATGTTTAGGGTCAAGTAGGGGATCCTGTTGGAACCCTGGGTGACATCAGGGGAAGAAGCAGATGAAGTTAAGGAAGATGATGGGATTTGATACTCCTGTAAGCATGATAGGTAACATTGTGCAAGGGAATCATAAGGTAAATGTGATACTGGTCGAGTTTAGAAAGTTGTGGTGTAGTGATCCAGTGCTGTATGCATATGCTGCCTGAACCATTTCCTTGTCCTAATTGTATTCAAACAAATGGAAAAATAGCAAATTGTGGATATGGTTAGATTTTTTTCTTTTTATTTGATTTGTTTTGTCAATCTCAATCAACCATGTTCCGTGATTTCTTGCTTGCGTGCTTGTTTCAAAATATTGTAGCTTTTTAAAAACTTTAAGTGTAATTACCTCAATTAACTTTAAGTAAATTACGGTTTAAAATGTTTCTGTGTTAATGAATAATTTCAAGTCATATGTTAACATCCAATAAACCTTAATTAGTTTACTAAAAAGTTGTTTAGTACAAATGAAAATCAACACACACAAAGCTACATAATCTGGGGAACACAAGAACACACTGAAAATATTCAAATATTTGGTTACTTGATTTCTCAAATACGGTACAACCCATGCAAATCAAGGGCACAATTAAGTCACAGGCAGGTTTGAGTCCACAGCACTGCACTCCAAACATCAGGACCTCAATCTCAGCCCAACACAGAATGAACCAGCATCTGCTGTAAATAACTCTTCCATCTCCACAACTTGAATAATTGTAGTAGTTTTCTCTCTAGTTCTTTAAAACCTCTGTAAGACCTATTTTAGTCCAACAAAAACATCACTTAGTGCTCCAAAAAACACATTAGCAAATGTATTTATTTTTATTTGTAAAAAGACTACATTTACATAGCCAATAGGGTCAATTGTCTTATCATTGTTTTGTTTTTTTAAGAAACATTTGTAAATGTGTATATTGGAGAGCTAAGTGACATTGTATATTTATCACCTCGGGTACACTCATTGGTTGTTAGTGTCCTCAGAAGCCCAAACGTACTCCACATTTGTACATGTGTACAAAAGCATGTATCTGTAGATGAATGGGTAGAGATGATGAGTCTATGAGCACTGTACTCTGAGAAGGAGAGAGGAATGCAAGAGTGTACCTTTAATTGTAAGTTGTTGGTCCTTTCTTCACTTATTTGGAATTGAAAACCAATACAAAACCTAATAAATAATGTCACAACAGTGCTGGAAGTAGGGATGGCAATTTCGATGGTTTCGGCACTAGCATATTCAATCCGTTTTAAACAGTATTTTAAAATGGAGTTACGGGATTAAAATGCTGCACTGAATTATTTTTATTTTTAAGATTGCTTAGAGACATAAAGATCATCTTCATTCGAGTTTATTGGACAGTATTTCCTAATTAATAAGCTGTAGAGGAGACAATCATTAATAGATGTTTATGTTTAAAACGGTTAGGTAAAATACACCCCACAGCTTAGCTAATTGCAAGCAAAAAATTTAATTAAACTTTATTATTTTAGATCCAATATATTATATATGATCTCAATAACTGCTTTTGAGCCTCTCCAGTCTGGCATCTGTCCACTCCATAGTAGTGAAACTGCCCTGCTAAGTTGTCAATGATCTTCTTGTCTCTGCTGACACTGGCATCCTCAACATCCTGATCCTCCTCACCACCATCAAGGGACAAGGTGTGGAGGGAACCACCTCTCCTGGCTACACTCAGCAACCGTACATACTGCATTTCTCTAAATCAGAAGTCTTCAACAGGGGGTCCGGAACTAAATGGTCATAATTGTGATTCAGCTGTAGTTACACCTGGAGTACACCAGGGACACCCTGACCACACTCAGATCTACCTTACTATTATATCTCACCAACCCACCCGTCTCATATTGAAACTTGCCTTGAAACCATAACAACATGGATGCAGCGAAACTTCCTCAAGATCAACAGTGATAAAACTGAACTTTTACTCATAGGTACTAAATCCATGCTCGCCACAGCGGGGACATTCAACCTCACCATTGATGACATCATTGTTTCTCCTTTTCCCCAAGTACGCAACATACTGGACTCTGGACTCATACTGCACAACACATAAAACAGATCCTCATTACATCCTCATTTTTCCACATCCACAATATTGTGGTAATATAGAATGACCTCCACCACCTTGCCCCACTCTACCTCTCAGATACCATTCCACAATACCATCCCTCCAGGTCACTCTGCTATGCCAGTACTGGTCAACTCATCATACCCCGGTCCAAGCTAGGGAGCTTTGGTGTCAGGGCTTTCTCAAGGGCTGCTCCAAGGCTCTGGAATGAACTCCCACAATCCATTCGTGACTCTGACACTGTTATTATCTTCATTCACTGCCTCAAGTCTCATCTGTTCAAACAAGCCTACCGGTACCCCTGCCTTTGTTATGTATGTTCCTATCTGTTACCTGTGAATTCTCCCTCTTCCAGGTGTAAAGCGTCTTTGCGTTCCAGAAAACTGCTTTTTAAATTATATTAAATGCATTATTATTATTATTATTATTATTATTATTATTATTATAATAATAGAGTTCTTGGAAATGCCAAGGTGATGTAGTGTAATAGTTAAGGTGATTGACAGTGTATGAAAATGTTTTGCAGCAATTAATTATAAAACTAAAAAATGTCAAACTGCTTGGAAGATTCGAGTTTGCCATCCCTAGCTGGTAATCATCTGTACTGGATGAGGCCTTGGTCTATCTTTCACTGTGTTCTCAATACCTCGGAAGTAGGGAATATAGTTGTGTTGTGTTGCTGAAGCATGGCCAAGGTGGAGGGATTAAGGTGCAGAGCCATGCCTCCACTGACCCCTGGTGGTATGGGGGAGTAATTGACACTACGCATAGCACCTTCACCAACATCACTACCTTCAGCCCCAGCCGAGAGGGAGGAGTTCCTAGCCCAGGTGGAGGGATACATAATGCCCCCTATAAAGTTGGGGGGCAAGGTTAGGAAACTGATGTCATGGGGATGAGTGCTACATTTGCCACCTAGGCTTCCCTCTGGTCCTGAATGTCCCATCAGATCATAGGAAATACTGTGAGTCCCTGTTCAAATACTTGTCTGTCGGTCAAGGGTTCTTGGATTATTAAATGTGGGTTTTTCTTACCATTATTTATCAATGTAAATTAAATGTGTTCATACAAAGCAAGATAGGCTTTTTTGTAAAACCCTAAGACCTTGTAGCTATACAAAAATATAACAATAGCCAGAATACATTGGTGTGAATAAGATTTTACTCAAAGAGAGGAATAATAATAATATTGGACATATATGTCTGGGCAAAAAGTGAATAATACTAGTTCTACATAAGAATAATGCAACCCATCAAACCAGTAGCCAGTGTGTGCATGTGTGTGTACAAGCATACCTGGCCTGCTGTAATTCTGGGGTGAGCGGCAGGGAGTGTAGCGGCCATAACCCCCCACAGAGCTGTTTGAGCTGGGGCTCGAAGGCCTCCACTGGCAGGGTGACTTCTCCCCATCACCCTAAAAACCAGAATGTAGGACTAATATGTACTGTATTTAAATTAGGAATAACTTAATAACAAAAGATCAAATAATAAATATTCCACTGTATATTGTTAAAGTCTCTATAACACATTTGCAAGTGAACACACACAAACTGGTTCTAGTAAGGATGTACACCTCAATCTTGAAACTAAGCACTGCAAAAATACCTTCAAATGTTACTACGTCAAAAACAATTGAAATCTGAACCCTGCCAACTGAGTGCTTTGTTCTGCAGCGTGTCATGTAATGCACTTTTAATAACGTCTGAAAGCTAAAAACAAACAGACAAAATTCTGTTAATGGCTTTGATGCTAAGGAAATCGATCCAAAACCCCATTAAAAACAGCTACGTTCTAAACTCTGGCGCCACCAGTGGGTGTTGGCCTTCACATGCAAAGAAGGCAATGGTGATGAAGGCTGTGTGTAGGCGTAGGACACAGGAGCTGCATATAAGGAAGGGGGAAAAGCCAGCCATTTAGAGGGACTCATATGCTATGGAGCTATTGTCAAAACGTGCCAATGTTAATAATGACATCTACATTAATGAAGGAAGTTGATCCAAGGAAAGACATTCTCATATAGTAAATGCTATGAGGGAATGAACATCTAAGGAAAGGCAGCATTGATGGTTCTGTTATTGGTTGTATTATAAGAGTACGATGGAGAATGCTAGTGTAAGAATAAATAAAACCAATGATAATTACTTGGGTCTTACTTGTCATGCATTTAAAAAAACAATCTAATAAATTAAAGGCTTATATTTGCCTTTTGCTCCCTTAGATATAGCTAAATGGAGCCAGACAACTTTATAACTCTATTAGACATTTACATTGTTCTCTGTATTTTTTCTGCATTGTATGATGTAAACCGAATACCGGTAGGCCTATAAAGATCAACAGGAATCATTACAGTATGGTAAGGCAACATTGTTCATTTATATTGTTACTGCAGCAAACAAAAATTGCTTTTAGGCCTATACTACAATCATATACTATAATGACTAGGCTAGGTCAACTGTGTTTGAACTAAAGTCAATCACCAGCCAACCAGGGACATCAACAGGAATCCCAGAGCCCGGGACAGAATTTTTTAGGACCCCTATCACCGGTCAGAATAAATAAATATACGACTATCAAAAACAGGTCATATCGTTTTATTGTTATAGTTCGTAGCTAGGCCACTTTCAAACCACTGTTTTCAACACAGGTAACTAATTTTTCCCCCATTCATAACCAAAGTAGCAACGAGATTAAACAAAGTGCTTACAGCCAAATGAAACGACAAAATAGTTTAGGCCTACTGGTCATGCTCACTCACTTTTCTGTAGCATACGTGATACGGTTCGTTGTTCACTAGTTGTTTTTCTAGGGCGCGTGATGGCAATTCCATAAGGTATAGTCATCTGTTCATCTTTTACGCTAATTATATGAGCAAATATCCTGCTACCACTTCAGAAGTGGCTGTCCACTTTCATTAGGTAGGCTATAAAATGGAAGTAGTCTACTGCCAGATATGCGAAGTGGTCCCTTTCGTACCAACTGCGTTTGCCGCCGTTATTACACTAACTAACACTATGACAAGGTCAGGCCTCCCGGTACACATCTGGCTTTACGGAGGGAAAGTAAACACCGGGTGAGTAGGGGAGGATGGCCATAATATAGCATAGGGCTACTGTAGCCTTTAATAATCTATCAATTATTATTTACATTTGATATAGTCAGTAATTTATAACTAGTCATATAGTTTATTTGTTTAAATGCTATTTAAAAAAAAAATTGGACAGGCTCTGTTAAAAACAAAATCTCCAGACAGAATTAACACACTCACTAGGCCTACTATGCACTCTTAATGTTTGTTGTCACTGCACTGCCAAGGTATGGGTCTATGGGACATTATGCCAGGTTCACACGTCTTACCTTCTTGCTTGCGAATTCACTGATCATGTCTTTAAAGTCAATTTGTTGAGCTAGATCCCTTTCAATAGAAAGGATAGCAGGTGGTTCCGCATGTCCTGGCTCATCTTAGAACAACATAGGCAAACTGTTTTTTTTAAGTAGCTTTAGCGGTAGCACGGTTTGTAGAACAAACTCTTTTTATAGTCAGCTGCAAATATGGCTTGACCCCAAAAAAATTCTAACAAAAGGTTTCTCAGTGGTTTACATTAGTATCAGATGTACTTAAAAACATACTAAAAGTTTACCAAAGTTTGACTCCAAGAAA
>JAODTR010003435.1:0-12782 GCA_025399935.1 Amblyopsis rosae
TGCACGTAATTAGCCTAATTAGGCTCTTTACAGCCTAAAAGGACCACAGGCCTGCTAAATCCAAGCATGGCCGTGACTGCTTAAATTCATTTTTAAATCTGATAAAATTAACTAAGGTTTTCGCCATTTGACATTTATGAATGTAGAATTTTCCATACAGTATAACGTTCACAATATGTTCGAGATCACAATTACTATGTTCAAAAGATAATGTGCTTGCATTGCTCTCGAGGAGTTGTTAGAAGCATAGTTCATAGTGACTAATCTTGCTGTAGGAAAACAGTAGACCTAAGTGTTTTGAATATATAACTTTTCTGTAAAAGTAGGCCTACTTTTAAATGTAGTCTATTTCTCAATAGGCCTACATGAGTAGACTGTATTTGCACATGTAGCCTATGCCTACTTGCACATGTAGCCTATGCCTACAGTTTAGGATAGGATCTAGGATAGGATTTAGGATATAGGATTAAAACAGATGAAAGATGAAAAAGCATAACTTTTTTCCCTTTATCTCCCATACAGAATATGTCTGTTATTTTAATCTTAATCAAGTAGAGCTTTTGTTGCCGTTATTAAAAGAACATCTCGTCGCTAGTGTTATGAACCGGCGTTATTATGAGAGACTATCGATCACGATCACGCACGTATCCAATTGAGCCACTGACACGCTGCTTTGAAGCATTTCGGCCATGTAGTAGGCTACATATTTGAAGTATGAATAGTAAATATTTAGGCTACGCAAAGCGTATTGCTAATAGTCAAAATTCTAAATACTAACAAAGTTCTGCACTTTTGTGAAACAGTCGTACTTCCGATGTTTGTTAGTTCAACGATGCATAGTACGAAAGTTCAATCCTAGCCTTTGTCGTTGTATGAGAAACACACCCCAAGGTTTTTGCTGGTCAATCGCGCAATCACTTTCTGCTGTCTCAACATAACAATGTGCCAGCAATTTGCTAGACCACGCCTCATGTTTAAACCCACCGGCGCTCAAATTGGCGCAAGTGTATTTGCTATTTAGACAATGTGGGCACTGGACAGGAAAATGACAACTGCGTCGGTCTGAAACTAGCAAAGACACTGGCGTTTCCGCTTTGTGCTGCATTGCGCCAGGTGTAAGATAGGGCCCCATCTCCCACCAGTCTATAGGCACCGTGATTTAAACATCACTCACCAGACACTGTCCAGTCATAAACTGAACAATTATTTCATACACTATCAGTTGAATCCAGCAAGTCCTGTGGTGTGAAAAAAGAGACAAATGGGGTATAATTTGGTAGACTCTTGTGAAATATTGAATCAGACATGCAACTTGTGCATTCAAAATCAAACTGTCTAAAGCTTTTCCAACAGATAAGCACATCCACTGAACAGCAAGGCCCTTCAATCCCACTGCGATATGTTCCCACTAATACAGAGAAAGCCCCAGGCGGACCTTCCAGGCGAGCATGCATTGTCTTTCCTGTGTGACTAGCCTGAAAAGAGAACATGTTTTTCACTGTGGCAAGACTGATTGTAGTGCCATTATCGACCGAGTCCCCTGTGTAATTCTCAGAAACACAGAAGCACAACAGCAAAAAACACAGGTAAAAAAAATAATCTTAGAATCTTTTATCACTACCTAGCAACCGACAGGCAGAGAGATCGGCCCTCGTTTAAGAGTCATTGTCAGAGAGCTGAAGGCCTACTCATGTTGCTATGTACAATATATATATATATATATATATATATATACACACAGTGTCTTCATTCAGAATATTAGAATAAGATAATAATGGAGTATTACATTGCTATTTCTTTCCATGGATGCACAAAATATATAAACAACTACTCAATCGTCCTGTAGTGCCCCAATCTCCCCAAAGTGTGGAAAGATAGGTTGTTACTGTAAGCCGCTCTAGGCTTCCATTTGTCTTAGAGAGCACTGTTTACTTCATTTTTTAAATTTTATTTCCGGATAAGTTGAACATACTCTTATGTTCTTTGTAAGAAATGGGTTATGCTGATTTTAGTTTAATTATCTCATGTTCTATTGAGCTCCTGATTGTAGAGTAATGGAGATTTCAAGATGTGCTGTATCATACAGATACTTTTACCATGTTAAGAGACCCTTTCTACCAATTGTTAGACCTCACTTTGCCCACATTTGGAATTTCAGGTGACTTCAATGTAGGCTTTTCAAACTAGGATGTTTTCATCCATGCATATAACGAGTGTAGGCTGCATATCTGAAACGGCACTGGAGAAGTTGATTTCTATACATTTTTAAGTTATTTTTATTTTATTTTATTAATAAATATATACATTTATTATGGCACATGCTGTTGGCAAAAGACCCTAAGGGTTTACAGAACTGCAGTTTTTGTAAATTGTTTTGTTTGAATGACTTGTATTACATTTTTATTGTATCTCTAAGTTGTAGTTTGTATTATAATTGCACATTAAAGTTTCTTAATTTGTATTTTGTTTGTTGTCAGTGTTTTGATAATGGGTCTTTCTAGTAGGATAGTGTGATTTTGAGCTACAGCCAATGACATTTAGAGGAGATAATGAGGCTGTTTAGCATTAAGATATGTATGTAGATTTATAGTATAATTGGGTATAGATAGGTATAGATACTTCCAATATCTGAAAGAAAAAGTGATTTACATTCTAAAATGTTACAAAAACATTGATACAGTATAGTGGGCTCATTAGGGAGGAGCTGAATGATCTAGATGGGAAGTACTCAACTGAATACAGGTCCTTGCCTGTCATTTGTTTTCAGGAAAGTTCCATGAAAATCTGTACTGTTCAGGAAGAGCTTGTCCGTTCCAGGACACAGTGAGCTGACATAGGCCTTGATCTGGTCATGAAAGCACCAAAGGACTTCCACAAAGGCTCCAGAGCATGACGGCAACATTGCAATCTATTTGATCACTCAATATTACAACCCTGGGTAATGCTATGTTCAAACTTAAACAGGTTTAACATGTGTGCTGAGAGATATGAATGTAATAGTGAGGCATCACAAATGTAGAGAGATGAGAAAAAGTTCAGTGCGGTTGAAATATATGTTGATTATGCAGCTTTTCTGTTAATGTATACAAGGAAACACACGTTAAACACAAAACACACACAAAACGGCAGAATGTAAAACTTAAACACAGGTGTGTAACAGTTGCTAAACTCTGGTTGGGAAAGCAAACAGCAAAGAATAACCCACACCTACAAAAGAACCCTCCAGCCTTAAATGCCCTTACACCCATGCGGCTGTAAGTCCACCGGTCAGACACACACCGGCAAGGCCGAACTGAGAAAGGGGATGCGACGCCCATCAGTGCAACCCCGGACGTTAAGATAGGGCAAATAATAATAATAATAATAATAATAATAATAATAATTTTTGAAACATTAATTCGAAAATATATCCATAAATATGCTGAAAATGTGTCTGTACTACAACATATTCTGGATGCAGACACTGTTTCACAAGCAAAATGTTCGTGTAATGTATTGGAAAGTATTTCTACAGTATATGCCTAAACAAGATAAAAGGTTTCAGCAGTTTCATAGTCCTTGTTTAGAAAGAGCAATATCCATATAACAAACCTTTAAACTTTTTCTATGACTGATAACTGTTTCACAAGAACAATATTGGTTCTGAAGTTATTATTTATATATGCTAATATTTACTATAGCACGCTCTATTCATGAGCTTGGAAGGCTGTTTCCTGGCTGTGCAGCTCTGCTCATGGTACCTCTTGAGATGGGTTGTCCCACCCTCTCCTGGCCACTACAATAGTGATTGGTTCCAAGTATCATTTATAAGCATATATTATATAGTATATATCATATAAATAATGTAAATCCATGATATGGGAGTGAAAACTTAATTTAATTTACATCTAGTGTTAAGTTTTTGCAACAACTTTCTTTTTTTACTTAAACTATATAGATATAAACATCCTAGGTTGAAAAGCCTACATGTAATGTAGACTATGATACGGTGGATCAGGAATTCCATATTTAGACATGTTGAAGTCAAACAGCAACTATAGATAGAGCATGATAAATTGAATTATAAGAATATGAACAGTGAAATGGAGCACTAAAATGAGGGTATTGATGCTTCAAATGTGCGCTAAATGTTGAATATTGCAACATTAAGCAGACTATGCAAATCTCCATTAGTCATCTATTTGATATGTACTGTATCTTATTGTAAAAGTAATAGATGTGGCAAAGATAGACCCTCTCTGTGTCTGGGTCTATGTCAACGCTTTAGCAAGGGCTTTAAACTGACGAGTATGTTGGTCTGTTGAGCTCAAGTCTAATGTAGGACAGAGACTTAATTTTATTCCATCAACTATAGCGATGCCTTCTTTAACCTTGTTGTCCTTATCCAATCATTTTTCTTCTTTTCCCCTTCTTTTATCCCATCTGTCTAGGTTAATACTTCTTCATACACAAACTCCATCTTCTTAATTGGGCCCTGCTGCAAACACTCACACAAATAATAAATATATATGAATAAAAGAAGAGTAAACGTAAAATCCGGCAGCCTCTTATGGCATCTGTGTTTATCGTTCCATAATACATTTTTCAGATTCACTCAGCTCCTGAGATCGCTCCTTCTGTGCATGTCACACGCCACTTCATTTACCCCCACCACCACCGCCAAGCGGTGTCCTTATCGCCAACAAAGGCATTGAAAGCAGCGTTTTCTGCGGCAAGCCCACCCCCATCCCGCAGGTATTGTACAGTGGTAGCGTAGCAATGTTTCTGGGTCTAAAGCCTGAGACGGCGAGTGCAGCGCCAAGAGAGAAGTCTGTCAATACTGCCTTCACACCGACGCTTACTTAGATTAGTGGGGGGAATTTCAGCAACCCCTGTTCCCTTCCTCATACCACCTTGATTGCAGCATTAAAAGCAGCATAAAGACAAATGTAATCTATTCAAGTCTAATAAAAATGTGGAAAGTTTGGGGTGTTAGCAGACGCACTAGATACCTTGTCGTTGGCGTGGGGATAAGTGAAGGGAGGGGCTTACTGGAGGGAGTTATGACAGATAGTGTGAAAAGGTGTGTGTCTAGTCGGTTCTAGTCTCTTCAGTAGGGCAACAGTAAATTGAGTTTGTTTTCCACATATCCACTGCTAGGACAACAAACATGAAGGAGGCATTCTGAAGAGGCGATACTCGATATACTAGAGAATACTAGAATACTAGATAGAGACCAAAAAATCAGCTGGATTTTCATTTACCCTTTTAAGAACATGTATACATGCAGGAGAAGCTAGCACAGAATGTTTGCAACATTTTTGTAAAAGCTGGTGAAAGGTTGATAAAAATGTAGAAAATATTGCTTACATTAGAGCAACATTAGACATTAGAAATTCACGTCTATCCCTTCTCCGATACCTCTGATATCACTTGGTTTTGGGTCTGGCATGCCCCAAATCCCAATTTATGTAATTTGATTGAGTATAGCTAAGGCTATAGATGCTTGATCGAGTTGTGTTTATTTCTTTCCCACGCTCTTGTTTACATCTCCTCATTTCCTGGCAATTTTCCCTGTGTGAGATTACCCTCACACTACACACGGCTGGTGGTTTCTGAGACCAAAACAAGATGTGCCGTTGACTGAATTTCAATTAATACACCTCCGGGATTTTCCTCACTTGATAGAATGGTCTGTAAAACAAATTGGCTTGGCAACACATTCTAAAAACTAACAGATATGTTAGAGATAAGGATGGAAGATTAGTCGAGAATCCGAGTCAGCAGTGTTCCATGCCTTTTTTATGGGGGAGGGGGCATCTTGTGTTTTTCTTTTATTTATATGTTATAACAGATACATTATAAGTAGGACTAACACACATAAGTGTGCATATATGCCTGTAAATGGCTGTAAGTTGACTCTGAGCCAGGACACAAGTTTGATCCCAGGAGCTGGACTGTAAATATTCTTGACCAAGATAACTCATCTGTGCCTTTCTTGCAATTGTTCTATAATTTGCTTAGGATAAAAAGCATCTACAAATGTACCTATATTGTAAACACATGAATGCATAAAGTCATGTTACATTACATTGTATTGCTAGTTAATTAACTAACTTACTGTGGATTGTCTTGTGTCTGTAGAGCACAATGACCAGGCATGTCATATACTGTATCCTTCACTGCTACTGCTCTGAATGTGTGTTTAATAAACAACATGAAACATCAATACATGGGCACTCCATCGTCCACACAACTCACACATAAGCTCTCTCACTGACTAACTGACTCACTCACTTGCTAATGCACACGCACACACACACACACACACACACACACACACACACCCACACACACACACACACACACACACACACACACACACACACACACGTGGGCACACAGGCACACACACACACACACACACACACACACAAAGCCAGTCCAGATTCGGTAACACAGGGGAGTCGTGCTGCAGCCTGCATATCCACTGTTTGTTTTGGACTCAGTGCTGTCTCATTTACACGTGTTAATTGCAGCTAATTGCTTCTAATTAGACGAACAGTAAACCCTCTGGGACCACTCATACTTTTAATTTGAAGTAAATATAATTAATTAACATATGCTAATTCCAAGCCAATTGACATTGATTAAGAGATGGTGCTGTCCAACCCGCTACAACTATCAAAAATTACTAATTCCTCCAAAAGGTGGAAAAATGACCTTAGCACAAGTTAGGCAGGGAAAAGGGGTGACCCGTGCCTGCAGTGCCAGCATGAAGCGGCCTGCGCCCGCCTTGCTCTGTAGCACACCTGTGCAGGATGGAGCCCTGCGGCCTGGGCCGCCACAGGGCATGCGTGACAGGTGAGAGGGCCTGAGCCACGCGGGCCGAGCAGGAGAGACACCAGCCAGAGAGCGGAAAAGGGGGGTTGGGGGGGGGGGGCAGTTGAGGACTAGTGGATTAAAATGTGGAAACATGAAAAAGATATCGAGAAAAGAGACAAAATGAAGACAGAAAATGAAAGACAAAATGGGAAGCCATAATGTGCAGGAAAGAGAAAAAGCTTCCTTGTTTGGCCAGAACTGTTAAAATAAAATAAAAAAATAATTGAATAGAAGAGCATTTCTATTGGTCAGCTGCCTATTTTACATAAAAATGCATAAATTACAAAACTGTATTTTTAAGTGAATTAACAGACAGAGAATCACAATCTGAATGAGTGTGTGTAGGGGGGAGGTTGTGTTAACATAGTGGTATGGCTGCATGTGATTATCCATGTTTAAACAGCTAGTGCCTAACAAAGAGCTGGGCCATATTCAGACTGTGGGCATATGGACAGGCAGACTGTTGGAGAGACAGGACACACCAGTGAGCTATGGTGATTCCCAGTCCGAGCAAGAGCAGGGAAGAGACCATCTAGACAAAGAAAAATGGATTAACTGACTATAAACCTACAATCAGAATTTTTTTCACATACATACTGTACATGTCAGTTTGGCTGCTATAGTATTTGGAAACACTTCAATGTTCCCCTTGGCAACAACATTCAAGTGTCCCCCAACATCAAAACCCTTCTATAAACTGCATGACGAAAGTTTTCACATGGAAACAGAGGAAAAGACATATCACTGTTGCTGTGTTGCTAGCTATCTATGTCTAGTTGGGTGGGTTTACAATACCAAAAAAGTGTTCCATGCCAGCACAAGTGCTGCTATTGGTGTTCAATAAGCACATGCTCCAGGGCATGAGCAGCAGAGCCTGGCGGGACGAGGTGTGAATGTGTGTCAGATGGCTGAGTGGGCACCCAGCCTGGCAGCCATGTGTGTGTGTGTGCCTTTGACATAATCCTTTTGTGTGCAATCGCATAGGTTAGTGACTTCATGTGTACAAGTCATGAGAAGTAACTACCATACACACACGCACACACACAAGGATTGCATCTTCACTGGTATGCCTACACACAGATAAACACACACCTGCAGACAGTACTACATCCACATGGTATTTCTGTCCACGTCACGTTTGTGTGCTATACAGTGCATGCACAATGCTCTCACGTGCACACTCGTGAGGTTGTGCTCTTTACAGGCAGCAGACCAGGTATCAAAGCACTGTCAAGAGATAACTAACAGACAGACAGACAGGCAGGCAGACGGGCAGACAGGCAGACATACAGGCAGACAGACAGGTCAGGTGGATGGATGGACAGAGGGATGTAGGGGAAGGAGTGTGATCGGCACATTTCATATTTAAAGACTTGTTGGAGCACGTGTGTGTGTGCGTGCGTGCTAAGACATATTTCCCCAGTGTAATGCACGTGCCCTTTCCCTGTACTGTATGTGTGTGTGTGTGTTTGTGTTTGTGTGCCTTGTAGGGACAAGCGTTCCCATGGCAACCAGCATGCATCAGGTAGGTGGGACAGAGGGTCACAAACACCCCCCACCCATCCACTACTCCCCAGAGAGGCTGCGAGCTGCATGTGTGTGAGTGTGTGTGTGCGTGCACAAAATGTATTTAGTACAAACACTGAGATGTAAGTGCATTGTATATGCAGGTGTGTACATGCACATGCATACATAGAGAAGGTGGGTGCACAGTGTGTGTGTGTGTGTGTGTGTGTGTACATGTGTCTTAAGGGCACGGTATGTTGTCGTGGTGACACAACTCACTCCACACGCCCTTCCTGGCTCCATGCATGCTGCAGGGGGTCTGTATAGCCCACCCCCTGTCCTAGCCCCCCAACCTGCCCCCTCCCTCTTCCTTAATGCCTGGGAAGCCACCCCTTCCCCCCACGTCTGCCTGAAAATGACGGACACCGTGTCATTTCCAATGCAAAGCCTTGGCTGCGCCCAAATCCAGCCCAGCCACCCTTCACCCCCCACCTTATTCCTCTTGTATTCCATCAGATTTAAAGCTTTTTGTGGGCGGGCGGGGGGGCTTAAAATGTCCAAGGGTCTATTTTAGACTAAAGATATGTCATCAAAACTCCTGAAGCCACAGTGTGTGTGTGTGTGTGTGTGTGTGTGTGCGTGTGTGTGCGTGTGTGTGTGCGTGTGTGTGTGTGTGTGTGTGTGTGTGTGTGTGTGAATGAATGCAAATACAAATACAAAAAAACTATCGTAAACAGCCACAACATGTCCCCTTGCTCTTTCCGCCTCCTCCTCTGAGCAGGTGAAGGAATGCAGCTGTTTGCACCATGTGGGATTGGTTGTTAGGATGTGAGCACATGTTAACTGATGGCTTACAGGGAGGAAAGGGCGAGAGAGGAAGTTACAGAGAGAGAGAGAGATGGTTATCAGGCCATTGCAGGTGGAAGAGCTACTGTACATATACATTATATCATACTGTATAACGAGAGTAATAATAAGTAAATAAGTATGATATAATTAATAAGTATGTGTAATATGAATATATTAGTGGATTATACAATTACATCCAACATTAGACAATATAGTATATCAACAACAAATACATAATTCTGATAAATCCTATAGGTTTACAGACAACTTAATAAATATGACTTTATGTCCAGAACATTCATTTATCATAATAAGAAAATGAATCAAACAAGAATCAAACAATAAGTGATTAGATATTGCTTGGTTTGAAAGCTTTATCTCTTCACCTTATTTTACTAGCCAAATTCACAGCTCTGTTCTCATACAACTGCTCCGTTTTTTATACTACAGTAGTGTTTTCCCACACTCTTTTACAAATATTATGACACGTGTTACAGATCAGATCACACGCACGCACACACACACACACATTCACACCAGGGTGTTATTTGCAGTCTCCGGGCAGTTATGAGCCTATTGTGATATGAAATAACATCAGTAATCATCAGTATTCTTCAGTACAACATCAGTAATTTATTGAGACCAGGTTTACACGTGTCTATCCAACTTACAATACTTAATACTTTATATGACTATGTCATCCACCATTGTAAAGGAATACATTCTGTTACGTGTGGGAAACATTCAGAACCAGAACCTGACATCTCCAAATCCAAGTCAAACCCACTGGGAATACCAGCGAGAATGAGCGTGCATGTAACCGTAGCGACGGCGCATGCTGGCGGGCGTTGTCGGCCTGCTTCTATTTGCAAGGTGTTGATTCTGTCAACCACTTGAGTGTTTCGCCAACTGGCAGTAGGCCGCATGCCTGGCACTGCCAATGTGTCACTCATGGGGTGCAGGTTGGAGGGGTTCAGGGCCTCTGAATGCCCAGACTGGAGACACAGACAGACATACAGACAGAAAGACAGACAGGCAGGCTGTTTTCTTCCTTTCACGCCTGCTCCACCCCTATTCTCCCCAACACACACACACACACTGTATAGGTGTGTGTGGTATGTGAGTGAACCTCTGTCAGTGAGTGAACATACGGGACAGTCCAAAACCCCAGTAGCGGCCTGCCTTCCGACGGTGTGTGTCCCATCCCCCCAGCCAGGCAAAGTGGGGCCGCCTTAGCCCCGCATAATCCCTATTGACTGCCTCCCGCTTTGTCTGCCAATTCCCAGCATTGGATTTGTCTCAGTAGACGACGAGCTCCACTCCACTTCTTCCCCATTTAATCCATACCGTTATTACTTTTCAATAGCGCCGCTAATTGTCCCCCCCGCCCCCACCCCAAAACACCCACCCAGTGCCTTACACATTGGTTGGATGTAGGTAGGTGGCAAAGGGTGTGTGTGTGAAGGGTGGAGAGGAGGAAACAAGACACACAATAGCAAAAACGACTAAAGAGAGTTAGGAGACACCAAGGTGAATGACGGCGGAGCGCGTTGTTGCATCATACGGGGTCTCATTTGGTGGTTGTCCATTGAGCTGGCACACAGGTGTGCATTCAGTCGTTTTTATGCAGTTCTTGGTGAAGCAAAACTGACCAAAAGGAGGACTCTACACCGGAAAATGTGTGTGCCTGTGTCTACAATGCCTATACGGCTTGCTCTAGGGCTTCGAGTATACCTTGGCATGTGTGTGGCATTGTGAGGCACTGTGTGTGTGTGTGATTACGCTCTAAGCGTCCTGTCCCCTCTATGGTCTAGGGGGCTCTGCGGGGGCTTTCGTCAGGCTTACCTGTTTCCCAGCGCCCTGACTGTGTACAGGCCTCCTGCATGAGGAGGTGTCCATCTGTCTCTGATCCTAGATGAGTTTTGCTAAGCAGCTTTGCATCAGGCCTGGGTGCTTTCAGCCATAGACTCTCTCTAGCATGATCATTTAGTCAACTATTTAGACGACTATATACACTATACAGTATATACGTATATACTGTATATAGACTATCCTGGCCAATGACAAATGTGAGATCTGTTCATTTAGAATCTAAGTTCAATGCATTTGGAAATGAATCCATTGTTGAAATGTGTATGGTTTGTGCTTGCCTATGTGCATCTGTGTTTTTAAGGATAGGACAATAAACCATGATGGTTGACAGTGGATTTCTAAAGGAAAAGTGGAAAACAGGAGATACAGTACAGTACCTAAGAAACCACCGGCAAAACACCCACTTGTCAGGAACAAAACAAAGTTGTTGAACAAGGGATTAGATGTATGCAAGCACAATAACAAGCAAGAACATCACTGCCAATAATGGAGTGCTGTGCATGAACAAATGTATCTCTATTAAACAGATTATTATAGGGAATCAAGCATACTGAATCTATTAATAAATAATTTATGTATGTCTATTTTAGCTTTCAGGTGTGTCCAGATAAAAGTGCCTTAATAACATGGGCATTCACCAAAATAGAAATCAATCATGCAAGGTTTCGGAGATGACAAATAAATACTAATAGTAAATGGACTGCATTTATACAGCGCTTCTCTAACCGTCCGGCCCCTCACACCAATGGTGGTATTAGCCACCTGACCACTGGGAGTAGTTAGGATTAGGTCTCTTGTCCAAGGACACCGTGACACTTGAAGTGAAGTTAGCAGTGTTTGAACCAGGAACTTCTGGCTGACCTGTCGTTCACAGCACCACTGTAGCACAGTCCCGTACTGTACGTACACCTTATGGAAGGGAATCATTGCTGTGCATACTTCAGATACTTCAGTACAATGGCAGATCCTCCAGCATTCTCAAATTGGATAATAGGTTCTGCATGGTTTCTACCCAGACTGCACTTACAGTACTAACCCCCAGCCCTATGTGACCAACACAAGTATATACAGTCAATAAAACATATGGGAAAATAACCACTGACATTTGAACTGAAACTACATTACAATAGAGTTAGCAGTGTGCTATCAGAAGCAAACCTGTGTCATTATGTGTGTACTGTTTATGTTAATGTGCATAAACAAAAACAGAAAGAAGACTTCCAGCACAATTAGCAGCCATGGCAGCTTACGATGCAGTTGGTGCGTCGTCCGTCACAGATAGACAAAAAACATACGCACACACACACATACATATCCACACACACATACACCACAAACACTCTATCACACACACACACATACACACACACACACATACACCACAAACACTCTCACACACACACACACACACCCACACACACACACACACATACACCACAAACACTCTCTCACACACACACGCACACACACACATGCACGCACACACACACGCACACACACACACGCACACGCACGTACACACACACACACCTACACACAACACACACAAACAACACACACACACACACACACTAACTGATCATGTCCAGGCTGGTCTCCATCAGATAGCAGGTTGACCTTAATGGCCAGGCAACACAGAAAGGGACAGCAAACACACTGACTGTGTCTTATCTCCTCTTCCCATACCCCCC
>JAODTR010003436.1:0-12781 GCA_025399935.1 Amblyopsis rosae
CCGTGGGGCTCGTTGCTTTTCTGGCAACTGTGTTATTTTTCGTTCATTTGCACTCGCCTCACCATCCCAGCGTTACACTTTCCCAGTGTTCCCTGTAGAATTACGATAAGCACAATGTAATATGTTAATCCTTCACCGTTGTTGTTGATGTGATGGGTCTCTCTCTTTTGATGGTCCTGTGGGACCCCATACACCTCCACTCTGACTAGGGGGTCCACTATAGAGCTCTCCTTCTGGTTTACTTTAGGAAGCTGCTGGCCACTGATGACCTGGTTGGTACACACACACACACAGTAATTAGCCAAACAATACAAGTTCAAATATAGCGCATACTATCTCTCCCTGAGTGTTTTTGAACATGCAGTGATTTTGTTTGTAACAGTATAACGCCCCTTACATACTGGATGCGCAGTTGCATACCGTTTCACAGGAATTTAATTAATTTCCTATGTAGCGCAGCGTAGAGCTTGCAACGTTGTGTTGCGTATGCAGTCAGGTGAAGGCCTAGGCTACGCACGCGCTGAAAAAATCCAATGCATAGAGTAAAACGTGACCTGGCTGTACCTAAAATAAAGTTGTGGTTTATTTTATTGGCGAAATGTGTACTTTTATTGTATTCATAATCACATTTCCCCTGGAGCAGTGTCATTTTCATCCAGGTTTCATCAGGTTTCAGCTTACTATGACCGGCCATGGGACCTGTTAGCATCACAATGGATACCAAAAGTAATCAGAAGGAGTTGTCACGTAGAATGTTGCATTGTGGTTGCGTAAAAAAATATGCAGCATAGGGAAAATATGCATCCAGTATGTAAGGGGCGCAACACACATCGAGATATAACGCGTGTGTGCGCGTGTGCGTGCAGTTACAAGTTAAAACAGTGGAGCAAGTTTGAACCTGGACAGAGAAGTTGACTTTTGTGTAGCTCTTGTGCATCTCTGGACATTCAGGGTTAAACGTTGTTTCTCTGTCCCTCAAGAAGGCAGGCTTGAGGACGTAACCACAGCCTCCGTTCTGTCTGAAAAGGCCGTCATTCAGGTCCATCTCCAGGCCAGCCGTCTGGAAGTTTAGAGCCACTGTGGGTGGCATAGAGTACACCTACCGGTAACTGTCATTACTGGGTGGGTAGTGGGTACACTGATGAACTGACTTATATAGGTTAGTAGCTACATCAAGTAGTCTGACTATGTACAGTATGGCATTAACCCCCAAGCCTGGGTTCACACCTATCTGGCAGCCTGCATTCCAATGTTCCTTTGGGTTGTAGTTGGATGAGCCTGTCCTCATGCCACTGGGGTAAATTCTGCTCATCTGCCTGGTGTTGTGTTGCACAAATCCTGTTCCTGAGTGGAGATACACACAGACTGGACTGAATATTTGTTTGATTTGATTTATTTAAAGACTGTGTAGAAATTGATTTACTTGCCATATATGCTAAAGTCTTAATGATTATTATTTTATACTAAACCAGTCTTAACTGTTATATTTACTTTTAGCATGATGCTACAAGCTAATACTTGATCTCCCTCGACTCATCATAAAAGCAGCCCTCGTCCGAGGTACTGAGGTATCAGTTGATTGACGTCTATACTGGTATACTACTCAATGTGTAGTCAAAAATGTACGTTGGTTAATAAATTACTGCTCTACCTTCTTCCTTAATGAGCTTCTTGGACTTGGACTCAGAAAAGGATGATATCTCGTAGCATTTGCCGTTCAAACGTGCATCCTCAAAGCTTTTAAAGTGCACACTCTTGCAGTAAACCACCTGGTTTGAGAGCTCCCTGGACATCTGAGACTTGGATTTCTGGGAATCATGGATACAATACAATGAATGATACAAAACTAAATTCAGGGCTTGCACTATACAAAACATGATGCATGTAAAGATGGCATGATAAAGGAATCTGAAGGTGGTTATGGGGCTCTATGGTAGCGTGAACACATTTCCATTTGTGTAGTGCCACACATTCACTCTATCAAAAAGCATGATTGTGTGTTTATATATGAAGTGTAGGAAATGTTTGAAATGAAAATGGTATTGATCGTATAATTAAGAATGCTTCATTTATATATATAGGGGAATATGATTGTGTGAAGGAGTACTGCATAACTCAGTTGGGCAAAGTAGTCAAAAGATTGTAAAGTAGCAATGGATTTAATTAATTAGTTACATTACATTAGCAAATATGTAACTGGTAATTCACTCAATGCCAATGAATTAATGTATCAATTAAAGGAAAAGTAGAAATTAAATCTTTGTAGCATATGCATAATTATCAACCACTCCGTATATGTATAACATGCATTCATCTTATCAGTGTTTCAATTCTCTAGATTAGACTAAGGCATCGGGGGCCTCATAAATATATGAGTACATAGAAAAGTGTGTATACCATGTCCCGGATGGATATGTCCAGATTGTTTGACTCTTTTCACCTTTGTTTAATTTGTTTCACCTGTGTTGTTGCCATTTTTGACCATCGTTTGTTTTAGTTCTTTGCCTAGATGTCGAGTCATCAGCCAAATATTACAGGAAATCCTCTATCATTGTTTAGAGTTTTATCTTTGCTTATCCTGTGTCTGTACATCTGCTTATTGTGTTTTGACATATTGTGTTTGTGTGTGTGTGTATGTGTGTGTGTGTGTGTGTTGGTAGTAGGTGTGCGTAGTGTGTGTGTGAGACCTTACCTTAGAATGGTGTTCTGCAGAGTAGTTCTCGGCTTCTTCATCTATTTCCTCCTCGTCACTGACCTCACCTATAAGGTCGTCATTCTCATCTTCCAGCCCTCCAATCTTCTTGGATTTCAGTAATATCTTTCCCTTCAATTCCTGTAATCAAGGATGTTTATGGCTATCAGAGCATTGTCTTACCATCACAACCACAAGGTTCTGTAGATGGTGATATAATGCACTTGATTGTGTGAGACAAAATAGTCATTAAACATAAAAAAACTTCAACAGCAGCTTGATTTTAGAACTGTGGCATTATAGGATGCCAGTCTATGTAGGAAAATATCAGAAACAAATATGTGGAAGATTGGATAACCAAACGGAACATAAACACAACACCTGCCATTTATATTGTGCAGTAACCTTTCTGGTGTTGAGTTTGGGCCATTATAGACATGACTGAAACTTGCATTACTAAGAAAACCTTGTTATGGTGATAAACCTTCATAGTGCAAAGGCAGCTGAGACCCCTGTCTACTGCTCTCCCAATGAGCTTGACACTCGGCTCACAGCATTTTTTGGCCCTCTCTCAGGCACATGAACTTCATGACCAGTTGCTTTTCAACCAAAAACCATGAGCTGGTGCTGCAGTTTGGTGTTCTGGGAGTTTCTGTAATACTATTTTCTGGTTCTGGTGTTCTGGTTTTACCCTCCTTGAAGAGGCTGCTCAGGTATGATATATGATCCTGTACAACAGAGGTCTTCCATTGATCGTGGCCCAGCGACCACCATTCTGACTAAAAAGCATTAAAGAAGCAGAAATAAATAGAGATTTCAACAGTGGAACTACATTATTAAATGCATGATCAGAGACCAACTGCAATGCCTTCACAGACCAACAGGGGGCAGAGGGCCACCTATTGAAATCCCAAGCTATGTACAGTATACATCAATGAAATACTGTACAGTGGAATATCTCATTGCATTTGTCTGCCAGTAAGTACTCCATGTAAAAAGTAATTATCTTATAAGTGCCCTGAGTGGATTGCAGTGCAGCTCAATAACAATATAGAGAATACATTTTAAAGCTTAGAAATTATTAATGATGCCTAAAATTCCTGCGCTTACCTAGACAGATAATTATCATTAAAGTTTGGTTTCCAGTAGTGTTATTATTAAACCACACTACGCTATAAATTATATAACAGCCTTAAAAGCATACTGTTGAGTAGCAGACAGTCATTACATTTTCTAACCTGTGGAGACGGAAGCACGCGAGGGACCTGCCCGTTTAGTGGGTCCTGCAGTAGAGCATCTCCCAGGATGTTGTCAAGATGTCGCGCCATGGCATTCTGCTGTTCCACACTGCAGTGGTTCTCCAAAGACAGGACAACGGGGAATTCTGATGTCTTCCAAAAGAAAGAAACACTAGTTAGAGCAGGATTTGATTATCAATTAGATTATTACATGAAGCTTGTCTACAGGCCAGCAAAAAGCAGTGTCTGCTGCCAGAGTAATCTGCTTCCTGACAGTAAACTGGTAAATAACACTCAGCCAATCGAAAAATCCCATATTCTGTGATTTTAACTGGTGTTCCTACACAGCCCTGTCTCTAAATGGGAAATGGGAAATGGGTTTGATGTTGAGTTCAAATATCAACAAACTTTCTCCAGCATCCTAACCCTACCTTTAACTTGATACACTTAAAGACGTAGTGAACTTCATTAATCAGTCCCAATAGTAATCTTAATCTACCCAAACATTTTTTTAAATTTCTTAAAAAGTGCACACCACATTAACACTAGAACTGCCAAAGAGGTAATTTTTACATTTTATTTTATTTTGCAATGTAATAGCTATGTTGAAATGAATCCCATGTAACTATAGGGCCCTGACTTACTGACTGAATATACACACTAAATGTGTGTATATTTTATTTTAACAATGTTGTTTTAATCGAATTACAAAACACACAAAATTGTTTTTAGTATTTTTACCTAGAATGACCATAAGCGGTCATTCCGACTGTTCAAACAGTATTTGCATATAATTAAAATAAAATTAATTCTAAGAATAAATTGACCTGTAATGTTAGGACAGGCAATATTAAATATAAGGACATTACATTTTAATTCTAATAAATCGTTTTCTTGAATTTGCCTGTTATTTTCCTGTGGTCAAAATAACCAAAATGAATGAATGCTTTGACATTCATTGACATTCATTGTGTTCTAATGAGTTTTTTCACATTCATTAGAATTCAAATGTAATGTCCTGATGTTTATTATTACCTATCCTAACATTACAGGTCAATCTTTTCTTAGAAATTATATTGATTATTTAAATGATATGCAAATCATGTTAGAGCCGTCAGAATGACTGCTTATGGCCATTCTAGTAGTTATAGAATTCTGGTAGTTCTAGTGTTAATTCTAATTCTCTGCTAAATGTCTGTAAATTATTGGAATTAAAAAGGTAAAGATATATTCTGTCTTGTGTAATGGTACCAACCTTAAAAGCATAAGTTCCAATAACCTCAATGACATCTTTAAAGAGGATCTTGGAAGTTAATGTGTGGCCATGATATACCACTGGCTCTCCATCACTACCATCCCAGCAGTCAATCTCCACACAGCGACAGCCTCTCTTGAAAGCCCTATACACACACGCACGCACGCAATGAAAACATAGTCATCTTGCAATCTAAAAATGTACATTATAATTATGCATGCTGTATGCCTAATACAGAACTAGTTGAATAATTAATATATAATTAAATAAGTGTATTTAGTTAACATAGTTAAAACTGTTTTAATGTTTTTTGGGTAAAAACAGTGGACCATTAAAGTTATATCTATACACTGTATAAAACTACTGCTGCTTCTTTTCCTTTTAAATTAAATGACATGTTATTGGACAAAAGGTCAGTAGGCTATGCGAGATCTCACATTACTTCAAAAGATCAAAACTGCTCTAAAGGTGCATGTAGGGCAGGACCCAAATACTCGGGTATTCGTTTGATTGGTAGGTATTTGGTTTTCAATTTTGGGATTATATTCTTTCATTTTTTTCTTATAGATGCAAATTTGCCCTGTGACTATTAGTTTATAGGTAAAATAAAAAATCCACATGTTTGGAGTTCGATTCACTGCGCTAGCCCAATCTACACATTCCGTTTAAACTGTCTTGGTCTGTAAGCAACTCAGACACATGCTTCTATTGGTTCAATTTATTTGATTGATTTATTATTGGTGGATATGAGTTTTCATAGGAGAGTAGTTAACTCAAAATTTGAAGTACAGTATGTTGGGGGTCTGACAAAACGGGCGTTGATTGTTGATTGCACATATTGAAAGCCCGCAAACAGTCCTGACTGCCTGTAAACAGTCCTGACTGCCCACTTGGATTTTCAACAGGTTATGAAACATGTTCGATTACTTGTAAACAAGTAATCGAACACTCGTTCGGAAATACCAATGTAGTAATCCTTCGCCATACATGCAGGAGATCAGGATACTTTTGGAAATAAAATTATGCATTTCTTGTTCTTAACACTGTGGGTGAGAAAACCACAGAAAATAGTGCTGTACTGTGAAAACATTTTTTCGGGCGATTAATCTAAAAATATATTTTTCAATTAATCTAACGACTAATTTATCGATAATCTACAGATCCATACGCCATAGAATGCTATTGGTAACACAGTGTTGTGTTGTCTGCACCACTTTGTTTGTGTTCCTTATTACAAAACCAGGGCAGCGTAGAAAATACTAGGTTGTTTTCAGCAAGCACAGAGAATGGGCAGCTAGCAGACCATGAGTAATTTTCTATATCCACATGATCATTTATGCTGTTTTTAGCACACAAAAAAAGTTGAAATTTTTTGATTACATTTTTACAGTGTAGTTGTATTATTTAAAAAACAAATTTCTAGGGAACATTTTACAAGGCTACATACATGTTTATCTTGATTTGGTTAATTGGCTCATTTGATAAAAGAATATTCCAGTTGGAATTATAGGCGCGATCTGCCCGTCGTGTTGCAAACTCCCTGTTATGTGGAATAATACAATCCACATGTCGATCTCTTCAGCAGAGTGTCTGGATTATGAGGGGACACCTGAGTTTCTATCTGTTACCGTTCTAAAGATATGATACGAAATATAGACTGAAAAAACGTGCCGGCACGAATCTCAGGTTTAGAGGGTCACTTGGTGTTAATATTTTAAAATAAAATCTGTAACAGTCGATAACTCTGCAAGTGCTTGTTAAAAAGGAATTGCATTATACATATTATACACACCCACCAAAGCAGATGCAGATGTCTCCCCCCTCTTCTTCTCTCCCTTACCTCCACCTTTTATTCTCCCTCTCCCACCAGCATTACAATACATGTGTTTCTAACAGGAAGAACTAACTTGCAGTCTGAATCAAATGTCAAAATGTTTGAGCTATGCTTAATGCTTTAAAAATATTCTATAAATGCGCGGGACAGAAAAGGAAGCATCTGCCGGTGTTCTAATATGGCAGTGCTCGAACACGGCAGATCAGCAGACCTGTGTGGCGTACAATAGGCACGAAGCGAAAACAGCTCCCCTATTTTGCTCCGCTTCAGCGGATCTGTGTTTGAGTGTAGGTTGGATCGCTTTCACTCCGTTCTGCAATGTTTTCGTTTGTTGATGCTAGTACAAATATGTATGCCATGTGCTGCATCTAGCAGAGCGTTGATAACATTGTTGGATGCTGCTGGCCTGGCATTTACTGCGCCGCGGTAAATGCCAGGCCAAGTTGATCTACAGCATCTACAGACATCAGTGGATGTATTAGGGTAGGTAGGCTACACACACCATTATGCTAGTGCTACACACATTTGTGATGATAATTTGAAGCCTGTAAAATGGTATTCGAGCCAGTCCTATATCCCAACAACACAGTCCCCAAATAAAAGAAAGTGGGACATAAACAACACAGCCCCCAAATTGAAGAAAACGGGACAATAACAACAACATTGTCTTACTTGATGTAGGCCTCCACACTACTGTGTCCACGGAGCTGGTCTTCCATCAGGTATGTATTGTGGGAAGAGGACATGTAGTAATGGCTGAGAGGCTGAGTCATGTCTTGGTGCAGCTCTAAACACTTTGGTTTAATGACGGAGCCGTCCAGAGAGCGCAGGTACATCTGAAAGCCGTCGTAGGTCATGGTCTTTTCGGCCTTGGCTGCCAGACAGGACATAATTATGGCACTCAAAGAGCTAAAGACGAAGCTGTTTATGGCAGCTGGTATTGAAATGCGTGTTAGGCCAGTTATGTGACTTATATGCCAACAGTTGATACAGCACACAATAATATGTGTAATATGTGAAAGTGTCTATAGATGGTGACTGCTTACAGATAGGGAGTCCCTACAACATTCAAAAAAATTTTATATTACAGTGTGAAAATCTCACACCAACATTAATAATGAATACTATTCTGGTTTATACAGTGTTCACGGCCCCTGGTTTCTAGATGTCATTAGAGAACTAGCATGTTCTTTGTGAGGAGTGGAAGAATATTTCAGACAGGTGTGGCCTTTAGAATTCTTTAAATCCGTTGCCAGCGTGCACAGTATTCAGTAGCACCCACCTTTGACAAACTCAAGATTTTAAGTTGTGAACAGTCTCTAACACACACGCGCACACACACACACACACACACACACACACACACACAAACAACATAACAAGAACATTACCACTACATGCATGCACTGGATTGGACATCAGTCAGTAACTCATGTTACTACAGTACCCACAAAGAAAACACACTGCCTGGTACCTGCTTCAGATGTTTCATAATGTTCAATCAGCTGCTGGGCACAGAGAACACTATCTTCTTCCTGTTGCTTCTGAGACAGGAACTTGGCGAGCTCTTCCAACGTCAACTTTTCTCCATCGCTGGAGTATTCCTTGAATATCTTCAACACTTCTTCTCTCTTAGTTAATATCTTATAAAACTGGAAAAACTCCTCCATCCTCAGTGTGCTGCTATTTGACTTATTAGCCTCCTGTGATCCAAGAAGTAGAGCTTTAATCACAACACTGAACATGTCCAAAAGTAGAAGAGTTACTCATGTTTTATTTGACATAAACTGTGTAATTTCAAAGAGTGCACCATGCTTCACAGTAAGGATGCCGCCTAATCAACAAGTTGTTTTGGACCCCTTACATGGGGTTTGTTTGCTAAACATACTGTAGGCGTACTGTTTACTTTCAATAACAACCAGTATTTACATATTGCACACTTTCTGTATGTCTGACATTGACATTTGTAGTGTCTCAGTCTCTCTCTCGGTCTCTCTCACGCACTCTCTCTCTCTCTCTCTCTCTCTCTCTCTCTCTCTCTCTCTCTCTCTCTCTCTCTCGAAGCCTTACGGTAAAGAGCTGAAACACTTTGTCATCCTGCATCTCAATGTTCATCAGCTTCAGCAACCTCCGAACCTCTTTGAAGTTCATCTGGCCATCGTGGTTTTTATCCGCCTTCTTAAACCACTCACACACCCAACTGAGTGATGCTAATAGGAAACAGTGCACTATAGCCGTTGACATGTTTCATATTGTCTCCATGTATATAAAGGTGCCCTATCAGCATTTTATTTTAGATGGTTGTAAACTTCAGCCAACAAAAATGTAACATTGCTATACTTGTATAAAGTCACAGCGACGTTCTGTGACAGTGAGGTTTGTGTTATCAGGTTATATATCATATCATAACAAAATTCTTGATTTGCAGTGATTAGTTATTAGTGATGAATTAATTAGTGATTAGTTATTAGTAGCACTGTAGCCTAGTCTTCTTGTTTCATGGCAGGGTCAGTAATTTTTCAGAACTCTTGATAAATTCGAGCTCAAATCAAAACAATGTCCCCAATTAATCGAAAACAGTTGACCTACCTGCCTGCATATATCACTGAGATGACTACCTAACTCATTTTAACCATATCTACCAACACACTGTATAATTGTGAATAAAAGCATTAGCTAAAACAGTGTATCTCAAACCAAGTCCTGGAGGACCCCTACCCTGCACACACCTGATTCAAATGAATGGTTCATTACCAAAATCTCCAGAAGCCAGATAATGACCCAGTCATGTGAATCATTTCTGTTGGAGCAATGATACATCTATTGGTGCAATCCATTGTACTCGGAACAAAACTACCTCCGACACAGAAAAGTGCAATGGAACGCTCATTCAAGTTGGAAACTCGGGCAAGATTTATCAAGCCTTCACCCACATAAACACACATGTCACAGCAATGTGGCGGCGTGGGAGAAGAACAAATTGTGTTGTTAAAAAATCAGTAGTCTACTAGCTTACTGCTTGTCTCTTTTAGTGCGATAATCTGTTAAATCAGATGCTCCAGCTACGTGTTAGCATTTTTCTTCACTAATGGCGCTGTGGACAAACTTCCACATACTCTTAACTATTGCTCCTCGGTAATTGCCTGGTGAAGTAGAGACTTGCCATAAACATCAGTCTGCTGCAGGTGTCCATGTTTTCCTGAGCAGATGGAGTGGGACACATTTAGATTGGAAGTCGTTAAAACAGACTTGTAAATATCAACTTCCGACCTGCAATGGATTGCATCATAAAACATGCAGGACCTAGGCTGGAAAATGCTGTGTAAATGACTAAATAATCCAAACTAAAAGGATACGTGTGTAGCCTTTCTTTTTCCTCCATGGTCTTAGACTTGGTAATTAGCTTGCGCAATCCCTGGATCCATGCCCGGGCCTCATTCGGGGACCCAGCCACCAGGTTCAGGTTGCCCTTGCGACCGCGGAGCTCCACGGTGAAGCAGTGGTTAGCAGGAAACTTGTTTGCGACGCTCTTCAGGACTTCAGATTGGTGGCCTTCCCTCACTGCCTCCAGCTCACTCACAGACACTGTACAATTTAAAACATGGTCCAAAAGGCCACATTTGAAATATAATTACAATTCTTCTATGGTAAGTAAGTAAAGTTTATTTATAGAGCACCTTTCACAGACATAGGTCACAAAGTGCTGTACAGTAAAAGCAACGCAAATAAATAAAATCCAAAATAAAAGTACATTATAATATAAAAGAAAAACCTAACACTATGCTGCTAATTAAAAGCTTGCCGAAAAAGATGTGTCTTGAGCTGTTTTTTAAAAGCGGCCACATAATCTAAGGCTCTCAAGTCTAAAGGGAGAGAGTTCCACAGCCTTGGTGCCACCGCACCAAATGCACAATCACCTCTCGTCTTAAAATGTGTTCTTGGAACCATTAAAAGCTTTTGGGAAGAGGACCTCAGAGACCAACCAGAAGTGTCCACAAGTGGATGTAATAAATCCAAGATGTAAATAGCCGCTTGACCATGCAAGGCTCTGTAGGTATTGACCAATATTTTAAAATTTACTCTAAAACTGATAGGAAGCCAATGAAGGGCCTCAAGCACAGGAGTAATGTGCGTGCTACGTTTAGTCCCAGTTAAAAGCCTAACAGCTGCAACCTGTAGTCGGTCCATGGTCGATTTATTCAAACAGGTGTGCAGTGCATTGCAGTAATCGAGACGTGATGAAATAAAAGCATGGACTATCATTTCCAATTCTTTTTTTGAGACCACTGATCTAATCTTGGCAATGTTCCTGAGATGGAAGAAACAGGAACAAACCACAGATTTGACATGACTGTTAAAACACATAGCTTTATCGAAAATAACACCTAAATTCCTTAAATTCCCTGAAACAGTGGCCGATAGAAATCCCAAAACTTGTCTAATCTTTGGGGTTATATCGTGTTATATCGGGTTATATATATAACTGAATGTCATCGGCATAACAGTGATAAGAAATGTCTTTAAAACTACCAATGATCATGCCCAGAGGAAGCATATACAAGCTGAATAACAGGGGGCCCAACACAGAACCTTGGGGCACAGCACAGCACAACAATGTCAGACATTGATGTTCCTACTGACACACAGAAACTCCTATCAGAGAAGTAAGAGGAAAACCAATTCAGAGCAGATCCAGAAATGCCCACAAAAGTATTTAGTCTGTCAATCAGAATGCCATGGTCAACAGTATCAAAGGCAGCACTGAGATCCAGTAAAACAAGCACTGACTTTTTTTGCATCAGCAGCCATTAAAATATAATTGGAAACCCTAATAAGGGCAGTTTCAGTGGAATGCATTTTACGGAAGCCAGACTGGAACTTATCAAAGATATTTTGAGCCTCCAAAACATAACGTAATTGCATTGCCACAACCTTCTCCAAGATTTTTGAAACAAAAGGCAATTTTTAAATAGGCCTGTAGTTATCAAAAACTGATGTGTCCAGATTATTTTTCTTTAAAAGAGGCTGAACTACAGCATGCTTAAAATAACTAGGGACACGACCCAGACTAAGGGAAAGGTTTATATATATGGTAAACATGTATATGTCATAGCTAGCTGCCATTCTGGTCAGACCTGTCTTCCTTCCTGAACATTACCTTTTTTAACAGGCTCTTATTTGTCTCCTATTTGTCCACTCAACAAGAATTTCACTTATTTAAGTTATTGTATAATCATTTAACTCAATGTGTAAATACAGAATTAGGCTACATAATTTGTATTATTTGGTTAAAATAATAGCGGATTACAATATGCATTATACAGGTTTATACAATTAAATAAACTTGCCAAACACACATATATGACCTCACCTGTGTGGTAGTCTCTCCTAGCCCATCCAGACTTGTACTGGATATGCAGTTCCTCTAACACAAGACGGAATTTATGTTTCTTCTTAGAGGAATTTGATTTGACCTTCCTCAAGTTGGTGCCTGCTATCATCACCTGCAGATCTGGATCATTTTGCTGACCTGAGCAAGGTACATTATAAATAATAGTTAAAAACCTTTATCTTAAAAAATGTATGCTCATGCAAAGTGAGATTGATAGTTCTCTTTCATAGCATTCGTTTCGATGTCTCACTATGGGATACGCCCCTAACGTATTCCTCAGAAGCATGTATTTCACTGGCTGGTGATCTCTCTGACGCAGTGGCAGGTACCACCCACATATAAGTACCCCACAGAGCGTCAGAATCGCCAT
>JAODTR010003438.1:0-34325 GCA_025399935.1 Amblyopsis rosae
CTCTCTCTCTCTCTCTCTCTCTCTCTCTCTCTCTCTCTCTCTCTCTCTCTCTCTCTCTCTCTTTCTCTCTCTCTCTCGTTCCTTCTACGTGCATACATTTCCCGTCCAGATGCATATTTTCTTCACCCAGGCGTTTCGTCTCTACAAAAGATACAAAATGGTGTAGCCTGTTCTCACAGCCTTGATATGTTCCTGGCAATGGGCCAAAGGGAGGGCACAAAGGCAAGCAGCGCTGTGGGTGAGCAAAGGAAGGAACTCAGAGAGGAAGGGAGGGGTGAGATAGATAGATATATATATAGAGAGAGAGGGGGGGAGAGAGAGAGAGAGAGATGCATAAAAGGTGAGAACGGCAGGAAACCCCTGAGGTACAGCTTCAAGACACTGGCAAGACAAGTTCAGTGAAAAGCCATTTGAAGATTAGTAATTGTTCATTATTTTGTGTGCGTGTTTAATATTAATCTAATAATGTTCATACTAGAAGTTACACCCCACACCCCCTCCAACACACACACACTAGCTTGAGAATAACAGTAATAACAATAATGGGTTTGTTTTTATGTAATGAAACGTCTGGACTGGCTGTGAGGCACAGAGGGTTCCTGTGGAATGTAAGCCTTTAACTTTATGGCATGGGAGGGGGAGAGAGAGGGGAGAGAGAGAGAGAACACAGAGAACGAAAACATCCAGTGAGAAAAGAAAACCACGCCCGTGTGACCTGAGAGCCCCATTGCAGCTTCTCGACACCGCATAAAAGCCGGAGGGACTCTTTCTGAGTGTGGGGCATCCCAATAATTGCTCACTTAAGAGGGTACACTCCTTGATTGTGTAATAACGCAGCAACCGAGCTTTCAGATTTCTGCAAAAAAAAACTTTTTGTTTTTGTTAAATACACAATTGTCTAGAAAATCAAGGGAGGATGGAAGGATGGAGGGGAGAGGGGATGGGTTGTAACGTGGAGCTTATAGGGGGGTTGAGCTATGGGCTGTGTGAAAACATGCGCTGTCAGATATTCAAACCAAAACATTAACGGTTCGGTAATGGCGGCCTCAACCCCAAAGGCAACTCCTGGCATAAATGGAGGACTGTCTCTTTAAACTGGTGTCATGCCCTAGAGCTAGTTTCCCCCCTTCTCACTTTATCAAAGTCTGTATTCAGGAGAGAGAGTGGTGGTAAAGCATGAAAGAATGACAAATGCCCCCGTGAGGAAAACCCAGACTTCAAGAACTAGAGCACCCTTCGAGAAGTTGACAAACAAAAGCTTGTTATATGCCCAGTTAGAACATGAGCTATTTATCCAGAAAGAAGGTCAACAAATTGGACCAAAAAGAAATCATATGATCTCATGAGTGCTGGGGTAAACACAGTCTAAATAAGGACGCCTCTGTAAATGGGATCACAGCACAGGCAGTGTCTGTGAGTATGGGTGACAGCACAGTGACATTCCTCAGGATACATGCCCCGTTATGCGATCAGTGATGTCACCAAAAGTACTGTATTATTTGAGGGACCTGCTGAAATAGTTAAGAACCAATGGGGGTTCAGAGGAAAAGGAGGTTACCAATGAGCAGAGGCAAGCTCTTGTGTCTGTCATCATTGTTTTTGGCTTGGAATGCATTGTGAGCTATGGAGAGACATGGTCGCCGTATGGGGGCATGGGGAGAGCAGACCAGACAAAAGACTCTCTCAATCATCGTCCAACCACAGAACATTTTTGGATACGCCTCTCTACTTTCATGCCAACAAAGGCCACGTCGGGCTGCCGTTGGTGTCTCTGGTTATACTATAATTTCAATCCTCCCGAAATGAATAAATCTTTTGCAGCTGCCAACAGCAAACAGTAAGAGTGTGAGATTGGTGGGCATTTAAAAGGGCTGCTTCGTAAGAAACAAGGATCGGGGGAATGGGGGTGTTGAGCAGAACAGGTGGTAAGCACATGACTCTTGAGTGTCGGGTTTCTACAAGGCAGCCTTTCACAGCTGAGCAATGCAGCAACCTTTTTGGGTCAAAGGAGGCTTCGCAGCTAACATTCACAAAAGTGCTTGGGAGTCTGACCTTTGACCTGCTTGAGTTCCCATTGACAACCACCTGAGAGAATGACGCACTCTTCATATTTGAGCCTTTCCTTATGTAAATACTTGCAAATAAATTAGATCTTATTGCATTCGGGGATATTTGTTTAGGGCTGTCTCAGAGTAAAAGCACACACACTTACTGGCTCATGCAAGGCCAAGGGCTGCCGTTGTGAAGGTTGGGCTCACGTCTTCTTGAATCCTGTTGGTAGAGATAAAAAAACTGTTAGATGAAATGATGGGCAGATTATGAATTGAACCAGGGCTTTCATAGATATTTAAAATGAATTAATAATTTGGTTCCTTGTCATATGATAGCCAAGGGAAACCTAAACCTTGAATTCATTTCTTGTGACTCCTTATGCCGGTTTGCACAAAAGCGCACTGTCTGTGTCTCAAGCACATACTCTAATATCCCTTGTACTGTGTTACGAGGGATAGGACGACGATATAGTCCTATCATGGCTTTTTCCTATCACACAGAGCGCCATGAAAACACATCGCCTGTTTAGGTGGCATATTTACATGCTCCACGAACAGTCACGTTATAGGAAATTCCACAATCAGTGAGATATACAGTACTGTACACTGGACCACACATGTACTGACTATTAGTATGCCACGCCACATAAGTACACACTAAATACTCCCGTAAAGAAAACATCTAGCGTTCAGGTAGCAGTGATATTGGGTTCCTTTCTCTTCTGGGCGATATATGATGACTTCAGCTGCACACCATTTTGACGAGATGCAGAGCAACTTGAATAGAATATGATATTCCAGTTGACATACTGAAGGGCCCTTTAGAAGAAGAAAATGAGGCCAAGACTCTCTCAAAACAAACCAATACATTCTGCTCTATAGCTATTGGTGATTGAGCGACTGTGGTATACCATTTATATATATATATAAATGTGTAACATTTACTTGTCACGCCACAATGACCCTACCCACAAGATTCACACAGGGTTATTATTCTATAGCAAGGGCTGTCAAAGTACGGGGTCTGGATTTCTTTCTCTTGGAAAAACATCCCATACATTTTTTTTACAGTAGTTCTCCCCATTTCTAGTGAGGTTATCTCAACAAACAGACTATATGTTTTTGCTTTTGTATGCAATGACCAAAGAGAGAGTTTAGACTAATATTATAATGGACAGCAAATCCAAATTGCAGCCATGCCCATCGTCAACAGTCATTGAGAGAGATGTCAAAGACGAATAATACCTTGTTAATCCTACAGGTAATAACCTAATCATAACTCAAATAAAATGATGTGACTGCACATAGAATGTAAAAATCAAGTACCGCTGAAAAATATATTTTGTGAATGTATAAATGCAATTAAGTATTTTCATAAATTTAGCGCAACTTTATTTGGTATACAGTTTAGTTAAATTAATCTGGCTTAATTTTCACTAGGTAGTAATCTTAGGGATTTTCAAAAGGAATATTTCTCTGACCCAACAGCGCATTGTGAAACAAAGCCTTCTGTTCTCATGTCTAAATAACAACAGAACCCGACTTGACTTGTGCAGAGACAGGCGTCCACCAGTGAGAACATGTCATGCCTATAAAATTCCTCAGACAGGATTAGAAACCCTATCATTACCATGCCAAAGCCAGCACCCCCAACCCACAGTTAACCAGCCTAAACTGCTCATTACTTTGAGAAGAAAACATGCCAAGGCAGCCAAATAGCTGTTTGTGAAACTACAATCATTTCAGACCTAAACATTAAATAAACTCAAATGTGAGTTATTTCACAGAAATTTTGCTCTCGGTAAACCATTTGAGGAAATTACAGCAGACAATATTCAGTTTTACAAATAAATGCATATGAACAAAAATGCACATGAGCAAAACTTGTACAACACGCTGTAAATTTGATAGAACACCCCCACATCTGCATCTTAGCCACCAGATGGCAGTACACAGACCAGGTTTAGGCGTTTTAGAACACAAAGTCTAACCTTCTGAGGGAGACATCCTTTTCCCCCTTTAATGGTGAGCTGGAGGAGACTGTTTCATTTATTTAATTTATTATTTGAGGAACGATTATTGCATTTCACACGGCGAAATCTTACTTGGAATTATTCTTTGCGTATTTAATCACAAATCTCTTGTTACCTTGCTGCCTGATTGTACGCCTTATTGCTGGAGTGTAGCCAGCACTGAAATAGATAGGACACAAACGTGATAAATGCCAGGTGGCATTGGCTCGTCGCTGTGTTTGCGTACGGACCAACGGAGCAAAGCAGCTGTGTATACTTCACAGACACCACACTCTTGCTATAGTCTATTAATCAGATTGGTATCCCAGGACACGTAAAATGGGTTGTACACATAAACAATACAGCTAACGTTTCAGAGCAATTCCAGAAAAGAGGCGTAAATGTGCAAATATTGCAGGTACCTTCTACTAAATAACATTGATTGTGCTCACTTTATTTCTTTCTGATCTGACCATCAAATTATATTTTATTTAGTTATTCTGATTACATGTGGCACATTGTCAAATATTTGTACGGCATGAACAACGCATTGTTCAACATCACAATGGCCACATCCGGCTAATCTAAGCCGGTAAACAAAAGGTAGGTAAAAACGCCCCGTGATTCTGTGTTGATTTGTTCAGAATCGTTGGGCGTTATTACCTACCTTACTGACCACGCACTACAGACACAGACACACACACACACACAGACACAGAGACACACGGGCACGCGGTGAAATGTGCGGACGTAAAAAGCACATGATACGTTGAGCAACACAGAAATGGCGCGCGAGGTCGCCCTGTCGTTCGCTGCTTGCTAAGGGTGTAGCTCCCATTACCAACCCCACCCAGCCCTCCAGTCACGCACATTCCTTGATAGAGCCGTCAGGCCCAGCTGGAAGGGAGCCCGGCCTCTCCCCCAGTATGAGTAAGTCCAAAGAAATGTCCTCTCTCTCCCTCTCCCCCTCTCTCTCCCGCTCCATTCCACAATGCCCACCCTGCGCGCTGCCAGTGTGCCAACCTCCCCTTTTTGTTCGCCCCAATCCCCCCTCGGAGCCCCCCTGGCGTTAGGCTCAAACAAACGGGCGCACGCAGCAACGCTCGCATGCAGACACATGTACTGCACGTTGCACGCTGGCAAACAGTTTCAAGTGGCGGTGCAGGACCCCCTCCCATCTCAAAGGACATATCACCGCCTTAATCGTCCTTACTGTTTCCATCACAAGATAACACTGTCTGGTGATGAAACAGACAGTGTTTACTGGAGACACCCTTACAGAAACACAACACGTTTCGCTGGATGTTGCTGTTGGTGTTGTCCCAAATCGGCACATTCTTGCGCCACACAACTATTAGAGTTGACCAACGGCCGCCCGACTAAAAATGGGTCAGAGAGGACAAGAAATTGTCTCAAGAGTGCCGCAAATCGATGCACATCCAGTTGCCTTAAGTCAATTTAGCAGAGAAAAGATTTGGAGCAGTGTGACACAGATACATCAAACATGTGAGTGAATGGGTCACAACGGCCGGGTTGACAAGTGATAAAATTGGATTATGGGTAAATAAGGACGCCTTAGTCCAGGGAGAGAGATACAGAGAGAGAGAAAGCAGGGATCAAATCTCTCGTTTTCAAAACAGAATGGTCTCCCTGTTCCTCACCCAGATGATTTCTGAAGCTGCTGCATGGTGATACATGAGTGAGCTCTGCTACAAAGACATACAACCCAGACGACTCGAGCGAAGGTTCTCTGAAAAACACTGATAGGGACGCGCGTGCGTGTGTGTGTGTGACGCATATAAAAGGAATGTGCGTCAAAGTAAATGGTTCTGTTCTGTGTGTTCCGAGGTCCAGAGCACAAAACCAAACCACAAGTCCTGCACAAGCCCAAAGCCTTCCCGCTGACGCCAACGCAGCCTGCTGCTGATTAAACCATTGTGTCTTTGGCAGGAGCGGTCATGCACCAAATGGAAAAACTGAAGAAGGCCCTTTAAAACTTATTTTATGAGATAACAAACAACAGCGGGGGTTTGTGTCCAAACTGCACATTTTTCATTTGCAACATGCAGGAGAAATAATATATTGACATTCACAGGACAGCACAGTGTATATTCCGCACCGGTACCAAAGAAAAAGCGTATTTGTCACAGTTGACACAGACACACCCTTTTCCACAGATACAAAAGAGACCAAACTTGGATATGGTTGGGATTTTAAAATGAAAAACAATGCTAGATCAAGGCTTTGGGGAAATCTTAGTGCCAGGAATATTGAGCAAATAGCCTCACGTTAAGCAAAAAAATGGGAATGACGTTAGGCAAAGCTGCTTTTGGCTGCAATGGAACAAATTACTGGGGATGCAAATTTTCCAACAGGCAAAACAAGTCACACCACAAGGGGAAAAAAGTAAGGTCTCAGAAAGCATTTCGCATAAAAACATATGCTGTTCGCACAAGTCATGCCATATATATAAGCAAAGGCATTCTAATGATCCAAGCTTTAACACTGTAACCTTTCACCTCAAGCTCACAGAGCATCAATGTTTGTGTAGAAGTACAAACACTGAGTTTCTGTTTCAACAAATGGATCTTAAGTAAATAAATAAGACAAGAGCGTCGAACTCTCTAACTGCAGTAGAAGATACATTAACATAATAGAAATGCTTGTCCTTAGCTATAAACCCCGAAGCAAGGGAGTGGTTTTACAGTTGTTATAATAGCGAGCCATATGTAGAGAAAAATACAGAGCAGATCAGACTAAAAAGAATTATACCTTGTGTTGGTTCCCAGATAATGACAAACTTTAACAAATGCTTTTCTAAATTTACATTCCAGGCTTTCCTTCCCTTATATTTTGGGCATCCCATTCCAAATGTGTTTGTTTGTTTGTTTGTTTGTTGGTTGGTTGTTGTTGATGACCAGATGCCAAGTCAATGCTTTTAGTCCGATGGTTAGTGTGGATGGGGAGTGGGCTTCACAACACAGCGCCTGCAGTTATGTAGGGACTACATCAAGGGACTACAATTTGGAACCATATTTAATACAACGCCCCAGGCAAGTACAACTGGTTCTCAATGCAAAACTGTGGCGGAGTTATCGTTTGAAATACCCCACCCAAGAAAATCCGTCAATGTGTACGCCATTTTTACGTGTTAACACATTTTTATATTGCATTTTATTCAAACGTTTATATATTTACCATCTGCCTTGTGTCTGCAGAGTCCAGTTTGTGCTCCGAGATGAATTTCATTACCATTCATGGCTGTTGCTTTGTAATGTGTATTTGACCGATAAGCTTGGGAAACTTGGAAACTTGGAAACGTGCCACATCCCCCCATGCCTGACATGTTTTATGCAACTTACTAACCGTTCCTGCCTTGTCATATGAGAATTGACACATGTGCACATACATGGGCGTGGGCGTGACTCGTGGATATTAGCTATGACCGTCCAGACAGTATTGCTGTGCAATGTGGTGCTGATAAGCCATCGCAGATTATGCATCAGACACGTTGAACTCAAGCCTACTGTGTAATCAGTGTGCAACACGGCAGTGGCCGTAAATCTGTGGTTGTCAAACTATGGGTCAGGACCACCTGTGGGACTGCAAGAGATTTACATTATTTTAGTTTAATTACTATTCTTTCTAAATGCTGTTTGATTGTTTATAATGAAATGTGCAGACATGTTTTCTTTATATTCACGGTTGTTTTATCCAATGTCGCTCTTATGTTATGCTATTAAAAGCATTTGAGCAGCCAAGGGTCAGAATGTTCCGAGAACCACTGTTGTAAATAGCGCGTGTTCTCTAGCAAGAAACGAACATTGTGTTTATAATCGGACTCTACGCTATGAATATCTATATGTGCTTGTTGAAGACATCTGATCTCCGCAGGGAAACGCTTCAATGGGAGTCACAGGATGTCCGACAGACTGGCGTGAATTAACACTGAGGTGCGATGAAACAATCAAGTCACTCTCTCCATCCAGCCTGCCTTGTGCCTGCCTTCTGTTGTCCCTCAACCAGCCCATTACAGGAAATGGTAGAGGAAGTGTGCTCTAGTCCGAGTCCTTTTCCGTTTTCACACTGCTGCGGTCGAGCAACGGCCCTTCTCTCCGCCTGTATCTGCAGCCAGCAGGGCCAGACACCGTCTATCTAGTAACTCTCTTAAGATAGAGTAGATATGTCTGCCATTTGGACATGGCCCCAACCCACTGTGAGGAACATGATGGATATCCACATTCATCAAGTCTTCAAGTCAACATGTGAACGCTTGACTTGGAGACACCACCGTCTGACGTGGTGTTCCACAGATAAGCTGACATCAATATGATAAGGTTTCTTAGGCACTGTCAGGCTTAGATCCATTTATCTGAAAGCTGCGTGGAACCGTTTTGGAAAATTTGGTATCTTTATATAACGTTTGCCTCTAAAATTGGGCCCCGCCTTTCACAATCATGCTAAAAAGTGCCAGCATTTTAGTCACATATTATACTGTACATGGTTGAAATGGATGAAATTGTCAAAAAAAATCAAACATACTTTCTACAAACTGTATTGTGTGGCCATATGGTTCTTCAAAAGAATGTTTGTCACAATCAATCACTTTGACAAGAGCCGTATGAGAAATGCCAAGCGTTTACAGCCTGGGCCTGTTGCGCACTGTGCACAGCGTGTGGAGAGACATACGTTCCTCTGGCCCCTTTGCAGAAATGACTTTAGGGTGTGGCACAGCCAAGTTTCGTATAGGCCAGGCAATACTGCACAGACTGAAATCTGAATTTCCACCCATGTTATACAAAGCATTGTGCCTAATCAGACCCGCAAGCCCTCTTTTACGCCTGCCACAACTGTATTCAGACCAAACACACTGGCTTAAATGTGATATAGGGCAAGCGCAAGCCAGTTCTTATTTCAATCTGAACCTGGAAGCATGCTGCTTAGTTAACTCGAGCTCCAGAAATGTGCCTCCAACACCGTTTGGTCACATAAAATAGTTCTTTCTCTTCAAACGCACTGAGAAGTCTTGGTTCTCCCCTCTATGCCTCAAACCTGGTTTCAATTAGCTTGTCTTTCCAAACCACTACATTCCATTACCCCCCTGCCCCCCCTCCCCTCACTCACTAGCTCTCCCTCTATCTTCGCCCCCCCCACCCCCACACTTACTCCCTACATGCCCTGGCCAAGGGCCCGTGTTAACCAAATCCAAAGTAACGTTAACTTTATTTTTTTAATAAAGTAGCAAGAAAAGACACGTTACGTTTTTATAGACCACAACTTAAAAGCATGTCTTTGGCTTTTCACAAATGGATTTTTACAACCTGTGTATCAGTTATACAGTACACTATATCCAAATAACTCACAAAAAATAAAATAAAAACCGTGTGCTATTCCTTTAGAAAGAAAGACGTTGAAATCTTGCAAAGAAAATTAATTTTTTTTCCCCCTTGGGTGCGCCTGGCTGGGAGAGGAACGCCTAGGGAGGGGTGTGGAGGAGGAATCCATTCCCAAGCCTGTTGCTGCGTGTATTTACTTTATAAACTACCTAAAACACGTTAAAAGTGCAAATTCGAAACATAAAACTATATATTTACAGTGTCCACGACGAGAAATCGTTCATTTGACCACTTTTTACGCACACCTACTGAATACGCGTGTCCATGTCGCACATTCTGATGTAGGCTGCGGCTGAATTTAAGATACGTTATTGAGACAGCATTAAAGCGGCAATACGACACATAATCTCCAGAAGGAGAGCGTGTTGTTGGGACTTGTCCTTCAAACCCCGTGCAGTTCAGTGCGCAGTACAATAAAAGTGTAATTCGAGTCGAGGCATCTCCATTCACGTGCGTGTGATGGGTACACACCCACCACTCCCTATCCCATGCGCGATCATTTTAAGTCTGTACACGCATTACACTACAGTAAAGTTTTTAAAGTGATTATTTTGTATCAAGTTCGCAGTCCACTTCATCATTAGTCAACTTGAACAACAAACGTTTACCTTCATTAAAGTCTGCTTGTCATTCAGGCCTAACAGCGACTGTTTTCATGCAATGACAAATTATTTCAAATGGAATATACAATAGATTGTAGTACACTTTTCTTACTTTTACGCAGTCTAAGCGCCTAGAAGTCTCACACCAACTTGAGCATCCTTGGCAGCGCCCTTGCGTCCTCTGTCCCAGCCCGAGAAAAGCGCTTCTCAGATTAAACTTTGCAGTCTGAGAACGACTCTCTCACTCACTTTTTCTTATTTCGTTATCAAACGACGTTCCAGGGCGTTTTCTCCCTCTCTCCCTCCTCCCTTTTCTCTTTGGAGTGCTTTTCACTTTTTTTTCTGCGTGTCTGCTGCTAAGGGCTAAGCAGAGTGGTTGACTAGAGGAAGGGCCGGGTATCTCCTGGTTGCAAGCAAGAGGGGAGGGGAACGGTGTAAGGGAGTGGTCGAGCAGTGCCCGTGGTCCGGCCCACCCACTTCTCGTCATATAAAGGGCCCAGTGACATGCAACACGCGGAAAATATTTTTTTGCTTCATAACCAAAAAAAAAAAAAAAAACAGTTTGCCCACAAAGGAGGCAGTCCTTCGTTGCCTAGAAACGTCAGATTGGCACACCAAGTGTGTGGACCCATGTAGTTAGACCCAAGTGTGTCCATCCATGTAGGAAAAGTGTTTTACTTGGTGTTTTTTATTTTCGCAAGCTTTGTTGTGGGTAGGTCTGCTGGAATCACCTTTTTGTGCTTTGCAAGGAATGTGCCACATTCAGCTATAAAATGCCATGCATTAGCTGACCCCCCCCCCCACACACACACACACACACACACACACACACACACACGCACACATAATCACACATGCACACGCCTTTGAATACACCGCTGAAGGCCAGTCATGTAAACATACTATTACAGTGCTTAGATATTCCATGCTGAGTCACAGCAAGTCAGTCATTAGCAAGAAGACTAGACTGCCTCAGACGGCCTTATGAGCAAAAAGAAAATATGTTTATTCGTCAATTTCTTATGCTTCAAAAACGTCTCATAAAGTATCAATATCTTTACCAAATTGTATACCCTTCCGTCTGGTACAATTTATCCTTTTTTGCACCATTATTTAACCAGTTAGGTCGACTGACGGTGATTTGTCCCAAGACAAAGCGCACACGTGCCGGACAACGTGCAGTTAAAGGACACAAAGTCCAAAAATACCAAATAAAATAAAGTGCAGTGCAGTCTATAGTTTTTTGGGTGCAGTTAAGACAATACAGAGGATAGAATCGCAAATTGTATGGTGCAAAGGAACAATACTAAAGGACAAATGTGTGCTATGGTGCATGGTTGATAATACGGGCATTTATGTGAATGTGTAATAATCAAATATCGGAGGGAAGTTAGCCCGTAAAATGAACGCTCAATAGCTCAGACAAGGATTTTTTATTTATTTGTGCCTTCAAAATGCAGGCTTATTTTCCAATTTGTTAATCATTCACCATCAAATGCATTATAGGCTTAACTTGCAGCTCAAAGTGCTTTACAGTTGATAAAATGTATAAAGATTAAATAGTAACATTTTAATAAATCAACAATATAAACAATATTACAACAAAGGAATAATAGACAGGATATTACAAAAGATATAGTATGATAAATACTGTACAGTTATTGCCTGGAGGCAGACTTCCTTAATCCCTTTAACTGGCATTGAACAATTTCAAAGTGTGACAAGATTATTTCTGTAAATCTAACAAATGTAAGGCATGACGTTTACTCATACTTATACGTTTTATTACAACTTATAATTAAATATGTGTTTTTTCATATTCTATTGTTTCTATTAAAAATCCCTAGTACGGATAAGCCTGATTTTGTTTTTCATTGTACTATAGTCATTTGTTGCTTACAAAATCGAAAAAATGTTCAACTAATAGTCACCGTCACAATGCCATCACATGCTGCCATAATAGAATAGCTCATACTGCTATGGTCTTTCAGTTCTCATTTCATAAAAAACGAAACCTACGCTAACACAACAGTCTGTCATATGTATTCCCTAGCGGAGGGATTTATACTCTTGACTTTATGTGCTAAGTGAAATACTTGAGACTTGACTTCACATGGGTTCCAAGTGACTTGAGACTTTGGGACCTTGAAGACAAACCTCTGTTGTGACACACCCTTAATTAGGACTGAGTCAACCACCTGCAACAAGGGTGTTGTCTAATCCTCTAATAAGTAGGGGACATGCATTCATCTTTGTGCCAATTTATTTGTAGGCTATGTACGTGATCACACAGAATGCTATCACAGCAAACCTTTCATTGTGCTTTTGAGATGAAATAATCGTGCGAGTGCAGGCCTATAGGTGAACGAGACACACACATCAGATGTCTCGTACAGCGGCATTGGGAGGAAATGAGCCTTGCGGTAGTAAAGGTGTTGCTGCGTACGATGTGCTTGTTCATGCTAAGCATGTCGTCTGTCTACACAGCTGTACATTCACGTGCTTTGCTACACGGTCATGTGCTACTGCTGTCTGTCTGTCACTACTAATGCCTGTCTGTCCTGCCTGTTAGTAGGTGGCCTGTCTTTTTACATCTGGCCAGGGACTGCAGATGCGAGCCGCGATGTTCACCGTGTATGTTGGCTAGCTGTGGCACGTCCACCTGCAATGTGTTGATGCAAAAATATAAATGAATCTACCGCCGTTGCCATGTCTTCTGTCTGCTTCTGTGTTTTGGCATGTTGCCCTGTATTCTGTTGGTCTGTTCGGTTACGTGCTTGCCTGCCCTGTGTTGAGTGTTCATCAGTTGCACCTGCCTATCCTTGTCCCCTACCCAATGACCAGTCCCGTGTTAGTCGATTTTACTTTTGTCTGTTTAGTCCTTGTCGGTTCATCGTCTTTTCATTACTGTTTGTAGCTTAAACTGCTAATAAATCACTTTCCCAACCTGCCCTGTTGTCGTGCGTCTGGGTCCAACCTACTCGAAGACCTGACAATAAACCTGTCTGTCTGTCTGTCTGTCTGTCTGTCTGTCTGTCTGTCACTCTCTGCCATCCAATGTGAAACAGCAACCAGACAAGAGGACAGACATCTCTTGAGGAAGTTACCGTGTGGCTTTGTAGGGAGAACAGAACAAGGAGTGCCACCTCGTGCGCGCGCACGCACGCGCAGTTAGCACATCGTACCACTATGAGTCAAGTGGGCTCTTTAAACAGGGAGCAGCCCTCCCACATAAACAGAGGTCCTGCTCTGTTTGTGTGTGCATGTGTGTGTGTGTGTGCGTGTGTGTGCGTGCATGCGTCTGCACATTCAGTGAGAGAAAAGGAAAGGTGAAATTCCAACCATCAGTAAGATAAGAAGAATCTCTAAAAGTCTGTATGCAGTATTAAGTTACACTTTAGTGTTTTCAAAAGTATAACAACCTTAATCAACAACTAAATGCTTCCCAATTCAAAGCACGCCTGAGTCAAAGGGCCTACACAAGTGATTTAGTTATATCAAGAAAATAACTTAATTTGCACAAGTACAAATCTTCAAACACAGACACAAAATATGAAAAAATGAATGTCAATATCTCAGTAAATATCCACGTGCTGTGTTGATACAAACTATTCAGACTGCATCAATAATAGTATATACACGAATATTGTATATTTGATATCTTTCCAAAGTGTCCAACAAAGGCCCAAAGTGGTGGTGATTAAAGTTTCTAGGAACAAAGCATTTAAATGTTCCTAATAATCATAATATCTGTCATGTAACATGCTCATCAGCTTCAAGGCCCAGGCCACCATTCGACTGCTACAACAGTGATAAGCAGTCTGTTCATCACCTGCCTATAATGCAAACCAACCATACCCGTTTATTCACTTATTCTGTTTGCCTTTTCGCCACATAGGTGTGGCTGCTGTTGCCTTTGAAGTACAGTGGCTGTTGTTAGCTATTCCCGATGTCTGCCTGTTGATTCCCGGGACACGTGCATGTGTACACAGCGGAGTTTTCCATATTTTAGTGCTCCTTCAATAACAACATTTTTCTGCAGGGGTTATACAATAGTAGTTGTCAACACAAGGGTTGGGACCAAATACATTTCGAGTGTATCACATGATGATTTCAAGATTATGAAATAGATTTTGACCTGTTTTCTTTCATTAAACGTGTGCTACTTTTTTATATATTGTTTGTGGTTTCTTCTTCTTCTTCTTAATATTATTAGTAGTAGCAGCAGTAGTAGCAGCAGTAGTAGCAGCAGTATTAGTCTTATCTTGTCCTGTGTTTCCAAGTGTAACTTACACTACATTTACGGTAATTCCCTCCCTGAATATAATTCTGTGTGCACAGTAAGCAGGTGTCTTTACATGAACCTACACCCTCTTCCCCAACAACTATTTGTCTAAGACACTGTAACTGAATAGAAGGATATTATGTGGGAATGGGTGTGTTTCCTGGAGCTATAGGTGTGTCAGCCAGTGTGAACCATTGCAAATAGCTTGGCTTAGACTGGCGGTGAGTCACGGCCCATGGCTACAACACAAACAGAGTAGCTCGGACAGAGGAGAAAATCAGAGGATTACATGGGGACAGACGGGTGGTTACATTTGTGAGTGTGCGTGTTCTTGTGCATGGTCGTGTGTGTGTGTGCCTTGGTCTTTGTGTATGATTCATGCATCCCACAGGATAGGGGAAGTTGCATTGCGCTGGTCTGAATAATAATACATTGTGGTAAGATTAGAAAACTGACACCACGCCCGGATCAAATGATAATTAAGGAATATCAATTTCTTAGAGCATTTGTTTAGTTCTGCCCAGAGAAACCAGTGCCAGATGGGTGGGATAGGTACTTACAGGGCTGCGTGCTTGTATATCCCAAGTTGAATCAATTGCAGAAGACTATTTGTGCATAGCAATAGCATTTTTAACATAGGGCCACTTTGAAGAGCTTTCAAAAAAGCTCCACATTAACTGCTTTTGAAAAAGAAAATTGAACACCAAACACAGCTCGATCTTACATTCGAATAATACCTACATTGTTTGAAGAATGGCCTTGCTATCACTGTGACTCATCGGCATGACTTACAAGATCAGGAGACCTAATGGAAGGGTTTCATTCCATAAACACCATTTATATATTGTGGAATGTACTAATTTGCTGACTGGGACTATTATGTCGAGGTCAACAGCATTCTCTAAAAAGCCTTAGGAAAGCTAGTAAAGTAATTGATATTCAACAACAATTATTTTGTTGTCAAAGTTTTGCAGGTGTCAAGCGTAATAGCAAACTTCAAAGTTTTCTGGTTGTCGAATCATAACTATTCTTAAAACTGGCATGTTTTCAATTCCGATGTGTGCACATAAATATATCACTTAAAGGCCGGGTCAGTCATTCTTGCTAAATTAAAACAGTATCGCTTCGTAGTCCTCTGCGGCACCGACTCACACATCAAAATGCATTGTGAAGCAAATCGTAGTGCTATGGATTTGTTGATACGAGCTGTGTTCCCCACATTGTGTTGCTATTTAGGGAGCCAGGGCTGTGTAGAAATATCAGATTCTTTTTTTCAGCACGCACAGAGAAAGGTAGAGTAAGCTAGCAAAATGGAGGAGATATTTGAATTTGACAAAAGTGTATTAGCTTACATTTAGCTTGAAATAGCTGACTATACATTTAAATTCTCAAGTCTTATTATGTAAAATATTTACGTTGTGTCACAATATAGTGATGGTGTATTTAATGTTGCATTTAATTTCATTGTTTATTTTATTTACATGTATTTATCAGGGACAACACAACAAACTATTCACAATAACCTGGAACCGATGTGATACATATATTGTAGGGTTTATAGCCAAGGCTAATTTACAATCCCTGTCCCTGGTTAGACATATAAATTAGGCGCTTTAATCAATCCTGTTGTGGCTTCGCTGAGAGTAGTTTAGGCTACATTAAACTACACTACCAAGCATACCAAGAAAACATAATCAGAAACAGTCTTGTGTTTTTACTGACGATAAATAAAGTGTTATACAGTGGCCAGAGCAGGACAGGGTTTCTATGAGATAAAAGAACTAATAGAATTGTTTTGTTGTTAAATCTGATAAAAAAAAAATGTTAAAACACACACAAGCCAGTTGCATTAATTAAATTCCTCACTACAACCATACAGATTAATTAAAGGTATAGTATGCTATTGTAAGATACTTTTTTTTTTGTTAAATTCACCAAATATTTCTAAAATGTTCTGAGCGTACTGCAAAAAAATACCAGTTAAATAGGAACACAAGCAAAGTGGTGCAGACCGCACCAATCCTATAGCTTTCACAATGAGTTTTCAATGTGTGGGGGTGAGGTTTTGATTTTGAGATTCAAGTTAGCAAGCGTTATATGAAATCTGCACACAAAACAAACTATGCTCAAGTCGCACTGCAGCTAACTGTTACATTTAGTAACATATGACATGTCGCCTGCAAGGTAGAAACGTTTTGTTATGTGTCCTGTTTCCACTGCCTCCTTATAATACTTGTATTTTAGTTTAAAACTCTAAAAGTCCTCCTTCGATCAAAAAGTGCCTCCATCCTTCATACACAAAGTTGAGTGATGACTTCACCTCTATGATTAGATTTCTATTGTCGGCAGTGCTTGTAATGCGATTACCTTTAGGCTTGTGACGCAATGTTAAGACCATGCCGTAATGACAGAATGTACCTGATTACAACGTCAATAGTTTATCTGAGTTATACACAGATAGTAACGCAGAGCATTGTCTATATTGTATCCAACCCAAATGTTGCAGGAAAAATTTGATAATTTATCAAGTACATTTTTGAATGAGTATTGGCAAAGGGAGCAATGCTGAGAAAGAGAAGTCCACACGCAGACATTCACGGAGTGCGTGCACGTACGTGTGTGCATGTGCGTGTCCGGGTGTGTGTGTGTGTGTGTGTGTGTGTGTGTGTGTGTGTGTGCATGCCCACGCTTTGTTCAGTCCCAGTCAGGGTGGAGGTACAGCTTTAGCTAAAAGTGGTTTTGATCTCACCTGAGGTATTTCGAGATGTTCGGCGGCCCAACGCTATCTTAAGCCTGCTCTGGTAGTACATATGCATACATGTACCCTGCCTAGAGCAAGACATTTTACAATTAAATTGTGCAAAAATAGTCTTGCGCACACCCACTTCAATTTAGGTGGAGCATATCACAGTTTTTGTTAGGCATCCAAAGTTACTGCCGAGGACATAAAGTGTGTCTGTGATGTGAGTTCACAACCACAAGGAAAACACATATTGTTCATGAAAAATACAACATATTCACTATTTTGCAACACTAATCGAGTCATCTGGCTTGATATTTGCCATTGCCATGGCAACTTGGGATCTCTACTCTCTTCAGAATTCCCCAAACCGCACAAACACACACAAACATACACCAACGCACGCATACACTGACCATATGATTTAGAAGAGTTAAAGAATGTTTGGTGGGGGGGTGCAAGGGGAAATGAGAGACACATTGAATTGTGGTTTCCACTGTACGTTGTGAGTCACTCACATGAGGGAGGGAGAACAAAAAAAGTGACTAAAACTATTCTGGAATGGCTACCATAGCAACATAATAAGCAAGGGGGCAGGTTCTCAAACGGGTGTTTCCATAGTAATGCCTTGAGTGTGTATAGATACATATCTATACCACAAAGCAACTTGAACTGTAGTAACAAGCGTCGCTGAATAACTATAGGCGTGGCTTTAAAACACTTTTTTCCAGAGTGAAATGTGCTTTTTTGATACAGTGAAAATACATATTTTCTGTCTATGCACATTCAACTATGATGAACAGGGATGTATAAGATTTAACAGGTCCAGTCTTGTCTCAGCTGATAGACAGCCCTTAATTGAGTAAACGCAGAACTTAGCTTCAGGTGTGTGAACGTTACCACGCCCATGATTACAACATCTCACCAGGAAAGTTGAGTAAATCCTTTGTTTTGTTACCTTCTTTATAAATCAGATCTGACATTTGTTATCTCTGTTACAGTTGATCATCATTTTACCTCATACAAGGGCAGTGTTGCCTAAAACCGATCTGCACATTCAGAGCAAGGAGCACCTATCTCCTCCACCTATAATCTACGGGTACGTTCTGTATGAAACAGAACATAGGCTACAGTATGCTCTGTTTCAACATAAACTCATATAATCTTAAACCACACATTCCACTCATAGCTGTAGCTGTTCAACAGTCCAACCCCCTTTCAGCAAGTCAGTACATGAATTAGATATCAATGCTGTTCAAATGTGAGGCTGGGGTACTTCTCTGCTGTTACGTAGTGCCAGCTTTAACCATCTTCCACTGAACCTAGTGTTGGCTTTGATATTACTCCTTGCTACTCGAGAGGATGTCTGTAACATACTGGCAGTGTCACATTTGAAGTGTAAGTCATTTGGTTTGGGATATATCAAAATAAGAAAAGGTGAGTGACAGACAGTAACAACCTATTTGATTGTTGTAGCAATATCTGCTATTGCTGTTGACAGAATCATATTATTCAGGCAAATGCAGATCAAAGACAATCATCTTTGGATAAGCCATACTGAAGAATCTACCGTGTTGGTGTCATTTATGTGTAAGTTTTTTTTTTTTATTAATCTAGAACATAATTAGCCCCCTAGTACATTATTGTATGTGTTTGAGAAGCCTACTGACAGTCTGTACTTTAGTTTGACAACATCCATTTGAATGCTCCACCTCCATACTCTTGTAATATGAGACAGGAGCAACTATGGGGTTTCGTGTACAGAAGTGCAGGGGCTGTGTTTTCCATTTGCAGGACCTCTCCCCTCTGGGTCCCTCACACTTTCTCCTCATTCGCTGGCAGGTTCTGTTGCCAGGCAACATAAACTAAGCAAGCCATAACTAATAAATAAGTATTGAACTAAACACAGTCAACATAAGGCAGGTTATTTGCTACCATTGTTATGTGGCTATGCCCGTTTCAATGACTGCGCCATATATCTTGTCTTCCCCAGCCCTATTTCCCCTCAGTCACCTTTGACCCCCCTCATTCCATTCCAGTGCTGAATTACTATGCTGCATTTTTAGAGTAGCAGAGACCTTCCCAGCATACTCCCCGTTAAAGTGGTACTGAACTTTTGTTAAATCCGGGACATATTATTTATATGTTGTGTAAAATTACAGCACAAAAAAAGAAAAATGGTTTTGCAGGCCCAAACCAGGTTAGTATTTTAATCTGCCCTTATTTTTATTTTATCACAAAAACATACTTCTAATGTGTCTACAAAGCTCAGTGTCCATCTCTACTTTGCAGTATACATTTGGGTAAATAAATGCATCAATAATCACAAATGAGCACAAACTATTTACGTCAATTATACAGTTTAAGATTAGGTAAATAAATAAATACGTACATAAATAATAACCTTTTAAAATGTGTAATTCTACCTAAGAGGAGAAATATGTCCATGCCGAGATTACATACTGAGATAAGTTAAATTCCATAGTTTAGATTCTTGTTTAACAGCTGCTGCAGATATTCTTGGGGTTGTGGGGTTACATTGTTGAGCATTTGCAAAGCTCAAGCTCCAAAATAAAAGTATTCAAAGGCCTACTTGAATTTACAGCTTTATTACGTCTTTGCTTCATCTCTCAGTTTCTCTACTCACACTGGCGAACACTGGTTTAACTTTGCTCTCAAAAAATGTGTGTCGCAGGTTGACGTTTCATTTAAGTGCTGACTTAGGATCTGCTTCCCTGCCTTGATTCACACACTTAAATGATATGTGTATGACTGCAAAGCAGACTTTAGAAAGATGGTGTGTGTGGTTGGGGGGTGGGGCTAGGCTAGACCTCTAAATTGAGCCATAAACATGTCAAAAGGGAGCACGATTCCTTCATGGTGACCACAGCTTCATGCTGAATATAAATGTCTGCAAGATACTTTGGAATTATTCACCCGACCTAGACTAACAACAGCGGTTATTTTTGAAAGGTACACTTTAAAGGTACACTCCTTGATTTCTGACCTTGAGATCTGGCTCTATCCCCATTCATTTCTATACAGTCTTCCTAATAACTGCCCCGAGGCATTAACCAAGATGACTGGCGACTTTGACGCAGGTGTGGGAGGAGATGCACGCTCTCTCATACTCTCCAGTGTTCAAATCAAAACAATGTAGACCTGTGCAACACTGCTTTCCACCAAAAGGGTAAATCCAGGTACAATCGATGCATGTATCTGTTTAAATAGTGTATACTGAGATGCTAAAATGGCACGGTTCGTTAGTGCTGGAGGGGGAGATTATTTTACAGATGTGGGAGCTCTGCGCCAGATTCTGGGCACACTGTTTGGCCTATGGCGCAGTAAGCTCCTACATGGTGTCGACGGTCACGCATGGACGTTGTGGAAGTGGAACAATACACTCTCTCTCCGTCATAGTCCTTGCCTGCATTCCTCAGAGCAATATTTAAAATAACAAATCCCCATCATGCACGGACAAAAAATGTCCAGAAAGGAAGGAAAAGGTAATAGTGAGTGTGAGGATACGAGGAGCTAGTTGGCAGGGCTGCAACAAATGTTGCTGTTGGCTTGAAACGGTGTATTGTTCTTGTAGCTATAGTTTCAGCTGGGTTGGGTTAAAGGGTGGAGAGGTTGGGGATTAACTCTGAAGTTGCTAAACAAATTTCATGAGCAGGGAATCTCGAGCATTCGCAAAAACTGCCATTATCGTGGAAACAGCAGGTATCCCACCTACAAACTGAGTGTCCACTCATTGCTAATGTTTTCATAGATGTCATCTGTTCAATGATGGCAGTTTAAACAACACTCTCCTGCCATTAAAGGGTTAGTCACCAGCTCTGTTGCAGATCTGCAATGCAAGTTAAGTTCCACGCTCAAGTTACAGCATACTCTTCCAAGTACGATCCACAGGATGGGTGAGTCATGTGTTCAAGGACTCCAGCGCTTCACTGTTGTGGGAACATTTCCATTTTCTGATTTCCATGAGCCCACAGAACAAGCTAAAATGGCTGCCCTGATCCAACAACATGGAAGGAGACTGTTGGGCCTTGATAATCATGAATAACGTGCACTCTAGTGTAGTTGGAAATAACTACACACGGATGAAATGCCTTTGGCGTACATCTCCGGTCTCAATGTAGCCTGTTCTAGGTAGTGTGCCTGTCTAAACGTGAGCCAGGAAAGAGACACACAGGAGCTCCTACATTTGACTCGATATTACCCAAAGCATTAATAATGAATTATTATTCAGTGTGATCATGTCTTTAATAAACATTTGTGCACTGACATGATTAATTCAGCGGCCGTGACAAATGGCCAAAAGGCAAAGCCGTTGTACACAATCCATACAGAACAAAGAAACCAGACAACGTGCCTTAGCCTGGCAGGTGTGTGGGAACATCATGATCACAAAAGGTATGGTCATCTTTAGCATGACTGGGTGTGTAAGCTTGAGTCTTTGTGTACATAAGCTCATTCTCAAAACATGTCGGAAAACTGCAAGAATAAAGCCTCAACCATGTTCAAAGACCTGAGGTTCAAGCAAGGCCGAAAAACTACAGCAGAGGGTAGTGACATTTCGTGGGCTAGAAATTGGAACCTCCCCCTAATTTTAAGACTGTAATGCCATTGTCTCGCACAATGCCTGTGTTAAGACTCAATGTTGGTTCTCATATACAGTACAGGATTCAAGAGGTGCCACCAGGTGTCTGAACAATACATTGTGATTCATTATATAAATCCTTTTTTAAGCATATCCCTTTTTCAAGAAGTATTAATTTAATTTAATAAAGAATTTGATAACATAAAACGCTCATTTAAAACATTGTATTAACCTTAAATCTTGTTGTGCAATCCTTAAGCAGTAAAAACACTGCATGAAAATTTATGGTCTTGTAAAGGATATTGGCATTTCAATCACTATTTCTCTAATATAATTTACCATCTAAGGACTAATTAGTGATCAGGTGAACATGAAGGGTGCTGCTAATCACACCTTAATTTAACATTTTAAATCCATACACCTTCATTCCTTCAACTGAGCTATGTAAACACAAAAAGGCTGCAATTCAGTTCTAAAGCTACGGTTTGAAGTCAAATGATACATGATCTATTGGAAGGTAGTCGAGACACTAGTGGTAGGCTGTCATTTTCCTTGACATTCTGTACTGCCATCACCATGCCTGGTCTCTTCCAACACCTCAGTTAGCCTGCCCTCTAGAGGGATGAACAGACACAACTAAACTATTTGATCAAACGGTTGAGCTGACTTTTTGATGTAATGGAAGGGTTCCAATTAATTTAATTAGGCAAGCAGAAAAAAACAAGTCAAATCCAGTTTACTTTGATTTTTAGTTCACCAGGTGTTTATTTTTCTACTCATTCAGGCGAATCAGCTTCATTTGACAAACTGAAAATAAAACCACAAGTGAAATGAAGGTTGCTCATGTCACACTGAAATCCTACAATTTAGAATAGCAAACTGAAAACAAACCAAACCCCAATAATGACATTGTGGAAAATGCTTTATTTATCAACTGAAAAACCACCACTTGGGGCCACAACGAGCCACTCCCAACCTGAAATACTTCCAAGTAATCATCCGTTTGTTCCAGTTTAATAAGTACAGTTGCTGAAAGTCCATTAGGTTTGAAAGTTGACGGGTATAGCACAAATGTATGAGGGCTGTTAACAGGAACTGTCCTCTCATTTGAAGATCTTGCCCTGGTTGAAGGGTTTGCCTACATGCTTGAATTCCCCCTCCCAAGCAAAGTACTCCTTCACCATTGTCGTGCACTCTTCACTGTCTGGGTCCAACTTGCGCCAGTTGTATGACTCGTAGTCAATCTGCCAATCTTCAGAAAGCTGCAGGGATGAAACAGTTGTTCAAGTACTGGTTTGCTTTGTACTAGAACACGCACCACTTAGCTGCTGCAGGCAACACCTCATCCATATAGGCACCAGTCAGATCTCAGAAAAGACAAATGTTGACCTACCATCGCTAGTCAGCACCATACATACTAGTTAGGTTGAAAGCATAATTTATTTTCCCATTTAACGCTGCGAGTGGAGAACGCTTGATTTCCATGCGTTCCTAGTGGCGAGGGAGCTGGGACTAGGGCTATCGCGATAACCGCAATACCGGTGTTAAACCAACCACGGGGGATGGCAAGCAGCTGCCATTACCGCAATGTTTACATTAGAATTTCTTCATAAGCCTGGCCCATCGAACAGGTTTCATTTAGGGAATGAGCGCTGTTGAAGCGCATTCCTTAAATGAACCAGTTTTGTCGTACTTAGTTTGGGCAGCATGCCTGCAGCTAGCGCACCGCGGATGTATTGGCAGCAGCCTTCAAATTAAGTGTGATTAGTCTATATCGTTTCGTTTGAGTAAAGAAGCGAAGGCAATAGACTCGTTGCCATGCTCGACATCGTAGTGACAAGGATAAAGTAATCCATGAATGAGAACACACATTCTATAAATCGCTTTGTATTGTGTTTTGACAACTATAAAAATTCTCAGTGGTTCTAATCTAGTGTTGAGCTAATGTGAAATGAAAATTGTAGTTTAATTAGAGTAGCAACATATGAGAGCTTAACAGACTGCATCTGTAGCAGGTTGGGTGTATGTGCGCACGGAAATGCGACAAAACAGAGGAAGTTTATCACGGTTTCGGTCTCAAAACAGTTACACCCCTATTATGTTGGCCCGCTGTCACCCAGTCACCACGTATGTTGAGTATCAGGAACCCTATTTTTCCTTGATCACTTTTTGGTGAGAAATCACGTTAGCTTAACGTTAGTCAATGGAGAGCTGTGGTGCTTCCCATGATGGCATTTGACAATTGGTTTGTCATGCAGCTACTTACAGGAAAAGCCAGCTCCTGGCCTCTGAACACCCAAATGCCAGAGATGATACTGTCATTGTTGGTGCCAAAAAGTATGACGCTGGCAAAGGCATTCTTTCGTAGCTTGTCCAGACGCTGGAACATGCCTGCAAGAAAGAATGGAACAAAATGTACTACAAACAGCAAAATAAAATAAAAAACAGCCTGTCAATGAGTCATGCGTTAACAGATAAACCTAAACTCAACCGTGTCCCCCTAGAGCCAAGTTAATGCCAACTCTCTACAAAATCATGGGCAATCAAAGTTGTGGTGTGTGTGTGTGTGTGTGTGTGTGTGTGTGTGTGTGGGGGGGGGGGGGGGGTTTGGCGCTTCTGAGGGAGCACCCTATGGGCCCGATCACACCAATACACGTCGCTAGCAAAGCGTCACTAGCAAAACCATTTTCTCCTATGGTACAGTGCGACTGGCTTTCGCATTTTTTTCTCTTTTTTTTTTTTTTTTAAATGGCGCCGCGCTTCGCTGTTTTGTTTTTTTTGACGCGCATACAAGTTTTTTCAGTGTCAGGCGCAGTCGTGCTGTTCGTAAATGTGACAGTTGGCCCATGCAGCCGTACACTTTGGCGCAGGCAGCACATCTATATGTGATCGGGGCTTTATCAACGCGCTGTTGAAGCGGAGCCTCTTGGTGTGATCGGGGCATAAGGCAGTAAAGGAAGAGGTTTCCAGGATAGCTGACTATCTTTAAAGAGCAGGAACATAATCATAGCAATGCTAAGCTGCCTTCCAACACAAGGTTAAAACCTAGACAGAAACAGAGTGCCACTTGAATTCAGGAAGAAAGCAACTGCTCTCCTACATGTCCTTCCTACAGTACAGCAGCATCCATTAGGCGACAGACATTTATTTACAATTAGTCATTTAGCAGACGCTTTTATCCAAGCCACTTACAATGAGTAGTTATTACATGGAATAGGCATCTTGCTCAAGTACGCTTACAGGTAGGTAGGTCATCTCCGAGGTTCGAACCCAGAAACTTCCAGCTGAGCCCAACACCTAGATTACTAGACCATCCTGCCCCTATTGTGTGAGTGTAGTGCAAGGGCGGGGCTCTCACCTGAGATTAGGTTACAACTCATGAAGGCCACGGTGAGCTCTGTTGGGAATTTATATTCCGAGTACCAGATGGAAAAGCCCTCCTTGTCAAAGTGCTCCCAGAAGTAGGGCAGGGCCACCTTCATGGTGTCCTCATTGGAGTACTTCCTCTTGAATTCATCCATAACAAAGGGGCTGCAAACAGAAGTTGTGTGAGGCAGTGAGAATAGAACTTTTCGTAGTATAACCAACGTTAAATACTTAATAATTTCACTGAACATTTGGAAGGAAAAGGTGGGTAAACCTATTGCAATATTTGCTGATGGTATATTTTTTAACTGGAGTTCTCTCTTAAATCAGAGAGAATGGAACTTCCAAGGGTTCAATGTACAGCTCTTTCGCATTCAATTGTTTGGGGAAGTGGGCTTTACATCTTTTATGCAGACCAGAACGCCCCAGCGTTCCATGCAAATCAATGGGCAGGTCCACAGATTTCGCCATACTATTGCCCATTATTCGGTATTTTGAGTATAAATTCCATACAATCAATCTGAGGCCACAAATGTACTTCTGCAGGAACTTTGTTTCAGGCCATGCATGGTAGCTGTAGCCGTCTGGGCGCTGCCTACGTTAGCCTCCACAGCAACACAGATTAGATGACACGACCACTTGAGACCAAGTGTTCAATTTTTGCTTCTATTAAAATGCATTTACAATGCTGCATTTTATTAGGCCAATATATTTGCTTAAATCATGGAGCAAGCGTTGCACCACTTTGTGTTCTCTGTAGAGAGCGAGGGCTGTGTTTTTTTTCAGGCCCATAAACCTACTGTGCAGCCCATCAGTGTCGTAGTCATCGTTTAGGTGTGACGATTATTTTATCTGGGGCATGCTCGCCCAGGGAAGATTCTCTTTGAAATAACATCTTTTAAAAAGTGGTTTTACAGTAGATTTTTACATAATATAGGGGAACACCAACTTATTGCTACGAAATAAGTGCATTGTTAATATGCTACCTGTGTTTCTCAACCCTGAGGACCCACTGCTCTGCATGTCTTAAGCTGGCCCGACACTATGGGATTTTTAGTTTCTGTGAGATTCCATGTCCCTGGAATCACCACTCTGAAATAGTTTGGGATTGCGTGTCATAAAAGTGTGTGGTCCTGCAACTTGACTGAATCGTCTAGTGCGTGGTTATGTAGGGTAAAAATAAAACAAATGTCGTTATGCCTGTGGTACCCAACATTTAAAAGAAATTGGTCAAGATTTGAAAATCCTGTAGTGTGGGGCCAGCTTTAGATTTATCCCTGCTCCAACACACCTGGCTCAAATTAATGTGTCGTTATCAGGCTTTCCGCAGAAGCCTGATAACAAATGAATGGGTCGTTATCAGGCTTGACCCATTCATTTTAGTCAGGTGTGTTGGAGCAGGGAGACCTCTAAAACATGCAGACCAGGGGTTTCCTGGGACCAAGTTTGACAAACGCCGTTATAGAGAATACAAGTGCAGTCAGCACACACTTGCTGCATCTTGTGCAATATGTGCCCATAGCATGAAACAGCCTTTAATCTCACTGAAGATCAAGAGATGGCTGGGATGAACATGGACTGAGGTCTATCTACCCCCACCAGATAAAAGACAAAGTGCCATCAACAGACACAGCCTTGCTCATTGATGGGGACGGGTGACATCGTGTAACCAGTTCCGGACAGAATCAGACGTACGACGTCTTTAAACGAGGCTCCATCGAGAACTAACGAAGCTACGGTTAATTTGATTGCATCACTATTGCCAGAAAGGGCGTGGCAACATTTTCATCTTTGACTGACATGCTTTTGGACCAATAGTATTTGTTTAATCATAGACAATGTACCGCTTCGACCACTGTACGCAACACCATGACCAGCTCACGGCGTTCCGTTCTTGAACGCTAACACTGTAGCGGTTGGGTCTCTCCACCAGGCTCTCTCCACCGCTCTTTCCAATGCTTATTCTTTAATTTAAATGTTAGCAAGTTGTTTAAATAAGTTTTAAAACGCTTTTCCCCATATAGACTGGTTCATCTCATAGAACTCCATTCATATTTTTCTCTCCCGGCGCCATTCTAAAGCCTGCTGGGCGGAGCTTCATTACTAAACGAGATCCTGTCTAAACAAAATATCTGATGGTAGTCAACCTGATTTGGCTGAAAGCAGGAGAAAACACCATCTACCAGTATTTATAACATTTTGGACCGTGACGTAATTTGATTTATGTGACGAGTTTCACGTCAAGTGTGCGGTACACCGTGAGTAAAAGTGGAAAACGGAACACAGCGAGTCTACGGTAGTGAGTGCAAGATGAACACAAGCCAGTACACAAGTGTCTTTTCCACAGCAGAACAGTGTATGAAATACGATAAAGCCACACTAAATGGTTTATGTAACGACTTGCTGTGAAATACAGTATCCACAGATATTAAGTAGATGCTGCTTCGCTTGCACATTCCCAATTGTTTGTTCCATTTCGGGGAACCGCAATCTGGGCTACGGGCCCTGATGTGCAGGTCACAGAGCACTTCTATAGGTGGCACCTCTTCGGGAGGTGTGCGAAGGGGTCCTTGGTTTTGGGCTCAGCGGCGAGGACGGCGTCAAACTCGTCCATCTCCTCGTCGGCGGGCGCAGTGGCGGGCTTCTTCTCCTCCTTTTTCTTCTCTTTCTTCTCCTGGGGCTTGGCAGGCTCTTTTGCAGCCTTCTCTTTCTTCGGAGCAGCCTCTTTCTTGGGTTGCATTTCAGCAAACTTCTTGGCTTAGGAGGGCACAGAAGTGAAAGCAGATGTTAGTGTTGTGAAACTATAAACATGCCACACCTACAACAGAAATGCGTACATTTGAAACCTTCAAGAAAAAAAAAAAAAAGTATCTTTGCAAACGTTGTTTATACTTGCAAACATTTCCCAGAAGCACATTAAAATGCAACAAATTGGAGGGTTCAGCTAAACCAAGAAATCCAGATAACGCTGTACAATTCATTTCCATTTTTGTGGCTCAACGTTCCACCAAAAGATGGATTTGAAAATGTGGGGCGAGAATAAAGCATGTTATATTTGCCATGTCTGTTTAGACAGGAGTGAGAAGACCTCTTTTACCAGAAGCAATACATTCTTGAGAATGTACCAGGATGGGACATTTTTTACTCCGATCAGATATAAAAACGGGAGCATGTGTGGCGTTCCACTGTCCCTACAAAGACCGTACCATCAAACTGAGCCATCTTGTCACAGAGCTTGACGTCCCCAAGCACCGCCTTGAACTGTGGCTGGTTGACACAGGTGACAAACCAGCGGGTCACGTTGGGGTAGGGCTGGCGGAAGGCAGGCTCCAGCACCTGCAGAACAGATTTGAGGCAAGAGTCCTTAAAAAGGTATAGTCAGATATTGTAAAGTTCTAACCCAACATCTCCTAGCATTTCAATAGCATGCTCATCATCATAATAATAATAATAATTACTTCTACATGGCCCTGGCTCCGTAAATAGTAACATAAAGTTGCGAACATCGCTCACCACAACATGGCTACGCAATGTCTTTCAATGTGTGGGGGCGGAGCTTCTGAGGGAGTATGCTTTGAGACAAAAGTTACTAAACCTGCCTTTAATTAGCATCAAGGGAACTGCATTTGTGTACATTACATTAACATTACATGTGCTTCAAGTGAATGTCTCAAGCAAGTCATTACTACACCTAAATACAATGTGGTAGTGTCTCAAGCAAGTCATTACTACACATAAATACAATGTGGTAGAGTGTCTCAAGCAAGTCATTACTACACCTAAATACAATGTGGTAGTGTCTCAAGCAAGTCATTACTACACATAAATACAATGTGGTAGAGTGTCTCAAGCAAGTCATTACTACACATTAATACAATGTGGTAGTGTGTCTCAAGCAAGTCATTACTACACAGTGTGGTAGAGTGTCTCAAGCAAGTCATGACTACACATAAATAGTCTGGTAGAGTGTCTCAAGCAACTACACAGACCCAGTAAGAACAGCACCAGTGTGGTGGAGCGTCACCTGTTTGTAGAGCCAGAGCATGGAGCAGGCCACACAGATGTCAGCCAAGCTGACCCTCTCGCCCACCAGGAAGGTGCGGCTGTTGAGATGTTGGTTGAGCAGTGCCAGGACCTTCTTCACCTCCTCCTTGGCCTGCTCTGTGGCCTGCAGCGAACGAAGCAGATAGGAATCAACACTCAATTATAAAGCGTCAAAAGCAGCGCTACATGCATCCAAGCACAACACATGTTGCAGTAGGGGTTACTTTGGGAGTGCACTTACAGCTAACTTCTTCCACTAGTAGCACTGGTGCTCCTTACGGACAATTTTTGGAGCACCAGCACAAAAGTAAGGCGCACCAATAATCGACGCAACGCAGCTCATTCATATTTTTTCAGGGTTTCATCTAGGGCAAATCTTTTCAGTAGTGGAGGGGGGAAAGGTTGTTGCACCTGGGTGGTGCTTGTGTAGCCTGGCTCCACCTAACAACTGCTCTCAGATCAAATTCAGGATGGGCTCACGAGGACAGCGCCATCTTAGATAATCGTCTGACATCAAATGTTTTACCGCACAACCATGAAGATTAAACTATTTTAGCCACCAGAACTAAGGCATTTAATTCCCTTAAAAACGCTAAGGTATAATAAGCATAAGTCCCCCAACTGAGTTCGGTAACGTTACTACTAGCATGCGTAGCTAACGTTAGCATATTATTCAAATTAATAATTTTAGTTGATAATTGTAACAAGGTGATTACAAGCGCAGACAGATGAGAACGAACACTAAATGACGACCAAAAACAAATGTGCACGGAGACGCGATTGGCAATTAACAGCATATTTATAGAACAAAACACTGAAGACATAACTACAATAATATCTATTAACGCGTTCTTCCGCAAAACCATATTACCCAATATAACAGGTGAAATGAATACCGGTAGTTGACTAGTCCGGTGTGCAACTGGAGAGCGTTCGATGTAGTGATGGCTGCCAGGCTGAAAGCCGGAGTTTAGTAATCCAAAGTAGAACTGAACGGTGAGAAGGAGCACCACCCGTACGGCGATACAAACGTTACAGCCAAGAGAGAGCGGACAACCGTTCATTTGAATGCAGTAAGCAGACAGCTCAACAGACTTGAGACTTCATGAAGCAACAGCAGTAATAAAAACGCAAATATATTTGTAGTTAGAAAATGTAGTCGCACTGTCTCCAAAAATGGTCGCAAAATGCGACCAATTGGCCGCAGTCTGGATCCCCGACATCGCTTTTCGTTAGCTACAATTTAAAGTCAGCTTTAGCCAACGTTGCACACCTGCTTGTTGAACTGCATGATGCCCAGCGTGGGGAAGACCCACGCGCTGGCCGGGGGCACGATCTCCGAGTCGGCGAAGCTGACCCACTGCAGCACCTGGGCAGAGGCTTCGGGGGTGGCACCGCGCAGGGCATCACTGCTCACTGGAGGTATGGGTGGAGACACAATGCATCACCGTCGGTTAGACAGGTTGTGCTAGTAATTACAGAGCTCGTCTCCTAGCAAACAATGTTCTCATGCAATTGGTTCTCTTCTGCAGCGGCACGCACCCACATCAGAGCAAGCGCAATGATGTAGGTGGTCAATCAAAAAGAATAAAGAGATTATTCAGAACACAAGGAAAATCAGGGTGTCAAAGTCAAAACTCACTGGTTGCATTTAAATGTGGGACCGGCAGTTTAAAAACATGCACGCAAGGGCTAGACAACATTTACATCTCATTTACATTGAACAAATTAAGCCATATTTAGATTAAATCCTCACTTCATCAATATACATTTAACAATTGTCCCATCAGAAAGATTTATGGTATTGAGAGTGTAAAGAATGGGCAATCATTTCCAAACATTTGTCAATATACAATAATGCAGTATAGCAATACATATTTTTCAATCAGAACAATTGATTAACAAAAAAAAAAAAAGTTAAGATTGAATACACATTACAGATAAATACGTATATAGCAACAGCCCCAAGGAAGTCCACCACACAGCACCACACAGTCAACAACGGGGCAAGATCCCAGTCCGTGTGACAAATTATAATCATGCTCCAACTACGCAGACAAAGACATACATCGCAAATACTCTCCCAGGCCTCCAAGTTGAATCGGAATATTGGTAAATACGCGTTTACGAATTGGACATGGCAAATGAACGTCCTCTTAAATTGTAATTCCGAGTGGGAAATTCTGAAACAATTCCGTAACCCAAGTTGTTGACCTGCAACCGTTACACATGGCAGAAGACAGGAAAGAATTGTTTATCCATTATTTAGATATGTGCAACACAGAACAGCATGTATAAAGTAGGAGTATATTTTTTTATTAATGTTAATCCATTACATCTTTGACACAATTAAGGCTCGTTTTCAAATCATGTTTTTTTTGTTTCAGGTACTAAAACGCATCTGAAACAAACGGGAATAGGTAAATAAATTAATCACACATTCTAACGTGTGCACTGCCAAGAAATACCGTTGCGCTTTCATTTCATATAGCTCCAACAACAAAGCACTTGAGCACGACCATACTAGTAACTCCCGACTTCACAAGTGGGAAGAAGGAACCTCAGAAAAGCACCTAAATGCAGCGAGATCTACAGCACTACAGAGACTTACGGTAGTGAGCAATGGCGTTACTCTCGAACAGACAGAAGCCGTCATCTCCCTGGTAAGCAGGCACCTGTGGAGAGACGGGGCAAAACACTGTAGTCTCCATCAAGGCATGTCAAACATTTAGACAAATGCGATGGTAAATACAGGCAGACAGGTCACAATCTACACCACTGGAGGCAAACAGGCGTAAACAACATGCTAAATTATGTTTTGTAGCCAAAAACGTTAGATATATCAATTTTAGCACACTAAAATAAATATCCACAGAAAGTCAACCAGTAGCTTTAAGTCATATTACGATAGGGGTGCATGCAATTAAAACATATTTGGTGGTTAATGACAAGTTATTTAACTTTGCGTTAGCCATGTTATACATTTCATCATTGTTTGTAAACAGAAAATGGGTCTATAACAAACTGCCTAATACAGTTCCGCTGACCTTGCCCAGGGGGAAGTTGTTGAGGAAGGTAGGAGTGCGGTTCGTCTGCCCAAAGGCGAAGGCAGGGGGGTTGCTGGCCACCTTAAGGCGAGCACCACTGTACCGGGCTGCAATCTGAGCCTTGAAGGCACGCCAGTTGTCTGGGTACGTGTACAGTGTCTGTAGAGATCAGGGTGACGCACAGTACATGCAATGCTGAGTTATTCAATGACCTGTGAAAGCGATACTGATAATATTACTATATAACATTGAATAATGCAAGCTAGCAAATATAAGGTATGCGGATCCAGGCATTATCAGTTGATGCTAACATCAGTGTCAGTTTATGTAACTAGTTCATTAAATAAATTACTTCAGCAAACGATTACATTCGAGGGATTCTGAAGCTGTGTACCGGTAGTACCGTACAAAACTGATATTGCCTGTAGTCTGTTGATATCAATAGAAAACGGATGCTATTGGTGTGCTAATGAGCTCGCTTGATTAGGTAGCTAGCTGCTCTAGCCATTATATAAAGCACATTAAGTCAGATCAACTTTAATTTGCTTAACAACACATTGGTAAGACAATGAGTTTGTTACGGGACTAATGCACATACACATACAACAGATCAATATAAAATCAAGTGTGCCTCCCCAGCACCCCTGCAGTAGCCTAAACGTGGCACGCTGCTATGTACCCCTTGTATACGTCATTATACCAGGTATGATGTTAACTGGTCAATTCTTACTAAATAATCACACCGATAGATCGCTAACAAATACAGGTAAAAGCTTATAAATGAACACATTCGACGAGACTGCCGATGGGGCTGATTCTATGTCGATTGCGGCAGGAAAGATGAAGGATTGCGTTCTCTCCATTTTACTCACCCCTGCCGCCATCTTCAGGACGAGAGAAAGGAAGAGCGACGTCGCACTCCATTGACGTTTTTACAGGCGACAACATGCGTCGCTGGATTACCACGTTCACTCAAAATAAAATAAATAGAATTATTGAAACCGCCTTATTAATACATTTAATATTACATTGAAATCATTTAACATATTTGCCCCATGAGACTGTTTGAAAATGTTAATGAGTAGATGCAAAACGATACCAAATAAAGTGTTTTATTACATACAATGTACAAAAACAAAATGCAGTAGGAAGAGGAATGTTGGGGGAATATGGGTGGGCTGGGGTGGGGCTTTGGCAATGACAGACTATAATGAATTATGCAGGTAAAAGATGGACCCTTAAACAAAAACTTAATTTGTCAAAAGTTGTTAACAGTAGTGTTTACCATTATCTCAATAGGTTTTTTTATATGTAAATTTAGTTAAAAAAATATTATGTCACACATGCAGGACATGAGTAGACGAGTAGACATATTGGTATCCGGTTCTTCAGTCAGTATAGAAACAGTAATTTCAATAAATGAGTCACATTTTTACACAAAGTATCCTATAGGATATAAGCTCTCCCCGTGAGATCGGCTGGGAATCAGCTGACAAGGCCTAGAGAAGAAGATAATATGGAATGAATACAAACAATCTGGTCTTCACACTGAAAATCAGCTAAACATATTGGATATATTACTAAATGTGAATTTATTTCACATGCAGGTATACCACTAGTACTACTCACCCAAGTAGTCATCCATGAGAGATCCAATGGCAAACTGAAAATGAGGGATATTTCCAAAAATTATATTTAAACTAAAATCCAGTTTCACAATTATTGGACATAAATTCTTCCAAATAGCGTAATATTTCCACAGTATTTCTGGCTACAGAATGTAGTGCACTTACTATGTCATTTTTATCGACTCTTGTTCCTACAATCTTCAGACGGATCTCATCATCTTGCTGGATAACAATGTCCTTAAAAAAAAAAGAACAGATGCACCATCTTATTAAATGGAACATGGAATTACAATCCCCACCATTTCACTGCTTTACCAATACAAACATCTAGACTGACAACACAAGCTTCATCCTCCATGGTTGTGACCACCGTTGGGCTCAATAAAAGCACCTCCGTATCTAAGATTTGTATGGATCTAATTCCATTAATTAAGAATTATCCATCCATCCATCTTCATCTGCTTATCCAGAGTTGTGTCGCGGGGGCAGCAGCTCCAGCAGGGGACCCCAAACCTCCCTTTCCCGAGCCACATTGGAAAGCTCTGACTGGG
>JAODTR010003439.1:0-12779 GCA_025399935.1 Amblyopsis rosae
ACCCGCTAAAAACATTCCTGGAACATAGAATTGTAACATTCTCAGAACGTTCTGGGAACGTAAAATTTCTAGCTGGGAGTCTAATAGTCTACTAAACAGTATAAATAGTAGTAGCCTAAAAAATAGGCCAGCGACCAGCCAGTCTGTCTACTCTAAATTTATCCAGTTACTTTTGGTAGAAAATTATTCCTATCACTTTCTATTAATATTTATTTATACAGATGCTGCATGTATCTAACCTGACATAGAGAATTAAGCCCCAGTTTTCAACCAATGTATTAATTTGTAAACTGCTAAATTACTTTGCTATTCTTACAAGTTTATATGTGGTTGTATTATCTTTTTTTCAGGTACTCCATTCTCAGCGATTAAGGGAAAAACCCCTGGAACCCTGGATAATTGCTGAACGGTCCAGTAGGATTCTTGGAGCGCGCTGTACTTGTATGACTGGCCTGGGGGAGACATGCACACATGTCGCTGCATTGTTGTTTCTGACTGAAGCAACAGTGAAGTTGGACTCAGACTGTGACGCAGGAAGAAGTAGGCATATTGGCTGTTACCTACTGCAATGTCAAAGGTGGAGTACAAGGAATGCCGAAAGATTGACTTCACTGCAGCAAAGACCTATTTTAAAATAGCTGTAAAGAGTGACTGTGCTGGCCGTGTACATTTGAGAAAATACATGCCAATTGTTCTATTCTTAAAGTAAGCAAAACGCAACATCCAACCACTGATGAATTAACATAATTATTAAACGCTATTAGCACAACTCAAACTGGCTCAAAGGCTGCTATCTTTTCCCTGATTGAGCCTTTTTCAGATAGTTTTGTTCCCAAACCGATTGGTGAAAACTTTCCTCTTGTGTTGACTGAATTGCGAAATGAGGAAGCACTTCACATGGACTACAGTGATTTATTGTCTGTTTGCAATGATGTTGACATTTCAGTATCAGAGGGGCAAGCAAAATCAATTGAGGTCACTACAAGAGATCAAGCATCTTTTAAACTATGGTTTCGATTTTGTGCCGGTCGAATTACAGCATCAAAGATTAAAACTGCATGTTGCACTGATCCAAACAAACCAGCCCAGAGTTTCTTCAAAAGTGTATGCTATCCGGAGTCATACAAATTTACATCGAAAGCCACAACCTGGGGATGTACTCATGAGAAATTTGCACGTAATATGTTTACAGATGAACATAAGAAATGTCATGAAAATGTAAAAATGCATAACACCAGTTTCTTTATAAATCCAAGTCTACCGTTCTTGGGTGCTTTCCCGGATGGCCTTCTTTTTTTTGTGATTGTTGTGGTGTCTGTAATTGAAATAAAATGTCAATTTTGTGTAAAAATTGATCAGTTGGATACTGTTACAGATTTTTACTTGAAGGATTGTGAAGGGAAACTGACACTAAATAAAAAACACCAGTATTTCTACCAGGTGCAAACTCAGCTTGGAGTGTGCAAACTGGAATCTGCCTATTTTGTTGTTTGGACAGAGAAAGATCTGCATGTTGAGCACATTTTCTTTGATGAAGACTTTTGGGTCATGGTATGTCAGAAAAGCAAGCACATTTTTGCCACCGCTATTTTGCCAGAATTAGTTGGCAAGTTCTACACTCGGCTTTCAGATACAATGACCGTGTTCCCACAACCTTGTGTATCTGTTTCTGCTGATACAGATTGTTCTAATGCCACAAGTGACAGTGGCAAAAAAAAAACCTGGTGTTGCTGTGATCAGGTTGAGTTACGGCAAAAAAAACCTGGTGTTGCTGTGATCAGGTTGAGTTTGGTAATATGATTTTGTGTGAATGCAAAATTACATTTTCAGTGGTTTCATCATTCATGTGTTAATATCGAGGTTGTGCCAAAAGGGAAATGGCATTGTCCCACCTGCCGTAGTCTCCCTCAGTTTCCTCAAAAAAGGTTCAAGAAACATAGGGTAAAAAAAAAAAAGCTTAATACATTTGACATTGGCTACACCAAGCCAATTAGCCAATCATAGTCCATAAATGTCCTTAAGCACTTAAGGCGTTGTTTTGAATTAGGCTTGAGATCCATTTAAATAATTTGTTTCCAAATGTACCTTTTGAAAATGTAATGTGATACTTACTCATGAGTCATGAATTAACTTTATTCCAGGATTACATGAGTACATTCTCTAATTGTACATGTTAGAATTTCATTTTAATAAAGTTGTAAATCTTATCACATTGCAAAACTCTATTCTGTTAGTGTTTTGATATTATCAGAATACATTTGCGTTGTTCTGATGAAAATTATATACATATCATAAAACAAGACACTTCAGTTTAAATCAACAACTGATGGGCAAAGGTTCACCAAAGCACAAAAGACAAGTCCAATCTTGTCTACGGTACAAAAATTGTCATTATCTTTGCACATAAAGAAATCAATCGGCAATGTCCCCCCCCCCCCCCCCAAAACACAGTATTTTTGGCGCACGCTACCAATAACACGCTCAACATGAATCCTAGCATGAGCAATTTACCTTGTGGTTTCCAAGTCAACTGGAGCAAACTGACTTGCCATGATAAGAGCTGGGATTTTTACCTGAGCCATTATGCAACCTAACTAAATCACCAGGAACAGTCCTATCCAAAAAGCCACTGTTTTCTGTTATGTACTTATGACTAACTCATCCTCCCCATGCATTTGATATGTAAGAGACTGTGCCCTTTGGTGTAATACAAATCAAACATACTGTGTTATGGTGCTTGTAGGAAGACCATGTTTCTGCTCTGGCTATCAGGTTAGAAGAACAATCTATAAAAACTTCAAAGCAGACGATGATAACACATTTGTTACCAAAGTGTTTTCTGAAACTCATTGGCATTGTTTTTTGCAACTGTCCTCTTTCTGGCCATATAACAAGTGGTCTCATACGAGTAAACATGACATCAATGGCATCAATAAATATCCTAGATGCAGTGGCTTTTGACACATTGAACGCATAAGACAGGAAAGTTGTAGAAACATTAAGCCTTAGTCGCAATCAATGTCAGCATCAGCACCTTGAATGTATTAAGTGACTTCTTCACAGGTAGGTGGGGACAAAGGTATGTATAGAGTGCTAACAAAATGTGGAATGTACTGTAGGTAGACCAGTAAAAAATAAAACATTTTCATCTTTACCCACAAAAGCACTTTGGTCATAGGAGGAGGACAAATGTTCCACATCAGAACGCAATTCAATGTTTTCAGTTCTCAGATTACTAAATTCATTGGTCATAGAATCAATAAAATCACCAGTCATTTCAGTTCGAGTCCCTGTAATGCACACATTGTCACTTGTGTTATCATGACCACAAGCTGGTATGTCCATAAGAAGCGAGGAATGGGCAGCAGCAAACCTTCAGTTTCTCCTGGGTTTGATTCACACAACGCTTGTAGCGTAATTCAGTGTTCAGTTTCCTTAGGTGGTTGTGGCTCATGCTTTCCTGTCATATTAACAGATGGCACCCAACAGCATCTTAATAGACTATAAATGTTGTTACTGTGTTGCTGTTATTAATATTTCACCTACTTGACAAAAAATGTGCAGAACAAACTCGAATGTTGTTCAGGTACTTGTCTTGGAATTGTTGGTTCAGTATGCTCAACCACAAATGCCTTCTTTCCTCAGACAACTGTTTAGTCTCTTCTCCCTTATTTCTAATAATTTTGGGCAATCTGAAGAACTCCAAGTGTTTTTCCCGGTTCTTCCTATTGGTACAGCCAAAAACACAGCAGTAATTCACAATTTCTGTAAAACATATTCAGAAATTATCTAGCTATCGTCTGAAAACGGGTGTTCTAATGCAATGCATCCAACATGGCCGACTTCCGGTTTGATGATGTGCAGTGCAAACCCTCTATTGTAGGCTATTAATCTTTGCTAAATTTAGCATTTTAATAATCTGGGGATTGATGAGTCCCCTAAATTAGCCTACAATGTAGGCCTATAGCCTAATCCAATGAGTTGCCCGGCTGCCTCATATACCATTATAATTGAAGCCAACATACTGCACACTGCATGGCATAAACTTTCAAGTTTATAAGTGAATAGATTTAAGGGTTACAATAGTGCCATCTAGTGAACCTTATATTCATCTCATGATCGAAACTTATTGAAACCAACATTTTTATAATTACTTCATAAGAAGAAACAACATCTGACTGAGGGGGTTATGAGTCTTGGGCCACATTGAACAAGGGGATAGAGCATGATAGAGTGGGACTGATGGAAGAGAAATTACTGTTATGGCCTATTCATGGGTACCAAAGACGTCACTTCCGATGTAGCTTCCGCCATATTAGTGCCCGACCCCCGATTATTTTAGACAGTGAATACAGTGCATATAATTGAGACAGAAATAAATTATTGGTTGCGATTTGAGATTCATATTACCTCAGAATCCGCAAGCGTTTGCTCCAAGTGATTTTTACCGACATACCGAATAGGTTATAGGCTGACTACCATAACAACGGCAAATCACTATAGTATTCTACATAGGATGTCTATCAATACGTAGGATGGGTAAACGACAGCATCTGGAGACCGAATGAACCAGTCAAGACATGTAAGTAAATCAACAATTACCAACCGTTACTGGTTAAAATGTTAGAGCTTTGTTAGTTAAAGGGCTGCTAGCAGGCTAACATTAGCACTGGAGGCGATCTTGAGTGCTAATAAGTGCTAACAACAGGTACATGTTTTGTTTTAGAAGTAGGATACAGGTCAGACTGTATGGTGTAGATTATGGCCATATGCTTTTTCTTATATGTAAAGCAATAAAACACAAGTCCAATCAGCATATAATTTTGTAACAAGGGAAACAAAGAAAAATATATTAACATACTGCATTTTTTACTTCACAGGTCAACCATTCCAGGTTCTCAACACTGGCAGTCGAAATATATCTCTATACATTAAAGTTAAAGATTATGCTTTGTTGTTTATGTATTTGTGTATAGATACATTTATCTGATATCACTGAATCATACTCTACATATTCAAATACCATAAATTGTGCAGAATATTTTGTGCATTGTAGTCCAGAAGTTACAGTGGTATTACAGTTTTTTCAATTGCTTACACACTGAAATCAAAATTATTACACAATAATGAAAACCTTACACTCAAGGAGCAAAACACTGGGCCAGATCTGCACCACTATAAGCAGAATGTCAGCCTCACTTTTTGCAAAGCACTACACAGTGATTGCAAAACACTAAACACACTTGTATACATTAGACACAGAAGTACATCATGATGTCACTTCCTTGCAATTCCAAAGCACTGACTGTCAAATTACCACACCTATGAACCAATCTGTTAAACACAGCCATCAGGTGCACAAACACATGATTGCTTAATTGTAGACACACCAATCAGGTTTAAGCACTATAAAAATGCAGCAAGTAGAGTCACCTGCCTTCAACCAAAATGGAAGGAGTCAGAAGAAGAAGAGTGAGGGTGAGAGGGGGAATACATGGAGGAGGAGGCCCAGCCAGAGGTAGAGGAAGACCTGAAGCAGGAAGAGAACTTGCTCAAAGAAGAAGAGGACCAAATTTATCAAATGAAATCTGTGCAACACTAGTGGACCATGTCGTGAACCACGGGTTGACTCTGAGGGAGGCTGGACTGAGAGTTAAGCCACATCTTAGCAGATATACAGTGGCATCTGTCATAAGGACATTTCGACAAGAAAACCGGTAAAAGATCTGTCTACAATTACAGTAATCACCTGATTATTGTATGCACCATGTCAGTACTTGTGATACCCTTTCATGTGACATTTTACAGTATGTAACATGTATTATTTTCTATAGGATTGAGGGTCGAGAACGACAAGGGGGAAGGAGGCCCATATTCACGCAAGAACGAGAGAGAGAGATCATAAACATGGTTTTGGCCAATAATGCTATCAGGCTCAGAGAATTTCAAGCCAACATTATCAGTGACCATGCCATTTTCAATAATGTCCATCAGGTCTCTCAGTCAACACTGGCACGCATCCTGCGAAAACATCAGGCTCACATGAAACAACTTTATCGAGTGCCATTTGAGCGTAATTCAGAGAGGGTCAAACGGCTGCGGCATGAGTATGTGGAGGTTTGTATTGTTCACTTTAGCACTGAGATGTTGCACACATGACCTTTTTACATGTACGTTGACTGTATACTGGATCTATCCTGAACTACACAATCTTGTCTTTCACTGTATTTCAGAGAGTTTTGCAGATGGCTGCTGAGGAAATCCAGCATGAATACAAATACATAGGTGAGGCAGGGTTCAACCTCTCAAAAGCAAGGAGAGGCAGAAATATCATTGCCACAGGGCTACAATCAATGTCCCAGGGCAACGTGGGGGTAACATCACCCTTTGCACAGCCATTACACAGAATGGGGTCCTCCTCCGTCATGCCAAAATGGGCCTTTACAACACGCCTCACATTTTTGGACAGATTGCACAACATTGTCACAGCAGTTAATCAAATGCAACACATTGTCATCTGGGAAAATGTGGTGTTCCACCGCTCTGCTCTGGTCCAGAACTGGTTTCAACACCATCCACAGTTTACAGTATTATACCTTCCACCATACTCTCCATTTCTAAACCCTATCAAATAGTTCTTCTCTGCATGGCGGTGGAGGGTTTACGATCTCCGTCCCCAGGCTCGGGTGCCCCTCATTCAGGCCATGGAGGACGCCTGTGACCAAGTTGACGCCGCAGCTGTGCAAGGATGGAATCGACATTCAAGGCAGTTCTTCCCACGTTGTCTTGCTAATGAGAATATTGCTTGTGATGTTGATGAAATTATCTGGCCAGATCCAGCTAGGTGAAGAGATAATGTCTAAGGTTTTCTGTAAGATATTGTCAGGTTTTTTTCAGATCTTTTTTGTGTTTGTTGTTTATGGAGTGAAATAAATTATATTTTCCTCATCCTGCATCATTGGTCTAGTGTAGTGTTTGAACTCATTGTATAGTTGCAATTTCTGTGTACTTCATTTACAGTACTCTAATCACTGAGAGGTAGAATTGATAAAAGTGTTTTAGGTTAGCAACAACAGTGTAACTGGTTCAAACACAATGAAGTCATATGAAATGTGTGTGTTTCTATATATGGTTTATATAAAATTGTGTATAGTTTTCAGAGTGTTTCATTTTGCAAAGGGTCTGAAGTGTTCTGCTAATTGGGTGTGTGGTTGTGCTAATTGTGTGTAGTGTTTTGAGAAAGCGGGCCCTGGTTTCAAAACAGTGCTTAAGCAATTGAATAAAAACTTAAGTCCTTTAAATTGTTTAATTTGATTAATGAAGAATTCTGCTTGTGAAGTATGAGAAATAGAAAATGTGCATTTGTAGACTCTTATAGTTTGGGTTGATTCCACCATGTAACTCAGAAATAACTTTAGGAAGAATTTGAAATTGTTAGGTTAGTGTAGCAAAAATTGATTGTAGACTGACCTGCAATGAAATAATTATTAGTGCAAGATACTGTACTGTGTTTCGATTAATGTAACACGTTCTTGAAATTCAGGTACCAGTATTTGCTGTTCAGTGTTGCTGTTAATTGTTGATAACCTTGTTTGTGGAAAAAGTAGTCCCAGATTATATTGTATGGTTACGTTATCAGATAACTTTCCGTTAACGTAATGACGATAATACGTAACATAAATAAATAATACCAATCATATCAATTTAAAGTGGATACATTAATATTTGTATTTAAACTTTTTCTAATTCTAAATGACCCTAATGTCAAATGCATTTACAGCATACAGGTTTCATATTTTGTGGATTTGGTAGTTTGAATGGCAAGGTCAATCAATAGAGTTTGCATGCAAAGGAAGTAAAGGTCAGATTATAGATAATGAAGGTTACAGGCACACAATGACACTCCATCTCAAAACACTGTGCAAGATTTTGTTTATTCAAGAAACATGAACTGTTCACAGACATGGAGCAACTACAATACAATTGCAGTGGTGGGGCTATTATTTGTGAGCATCTATGCATTTCTCCAAATAAATAAACATATTAGCCTTGAAAATATAATGGCAACATCTTTAGGGATTTACAACAAACATACCAGGACTCATGTTCTATCAAGGAGTGTGTTGATAATATATTTCATTTTATTTGATGATGCAAAAATATAAGTGCAATCTTAAAATCCAGACAGGCGTACAATATAATATAATGAGCAGAAAGGCTGGATTCTGTTTGTGTGGTCCTTCACATCGCTGTGGTTCAAGTCTTCTCTTGTTGTGTTGTTTCTGTTGACCTATATGGTATTTCCAGCATTCACGAAAAGTCCATATTCTTGAAGTCGTCAGTACATCTGTATTTGCTGTCAGCGTACCTGGTGCATACCAAGTGGGGGAGACATGGGCAGGTGTGATGTTGCCTTTTTCCTGGATAGGGAACCTCAACATACAGGATGGGAAGAATCTGAGATGAACGAGCATCTCCACAGTTGCACATAGCACCAGATTCTCAAACATCTGCACACTGTTGTTGTGATGTTTCAACCATAACCCACATGTGTAGTCATAGGGGAGGGGTAGAGAACAGTGCTAGACTAAGAGAGCTGTAGGAGAGGGGAATGCATTCCATCGGGTTTTAAAAATAATCAATGTTTTGATTTAGTTCATGCGCCTACGGTGCGGAGAGGGGCATGCACTAAATTCAAAACGTCGATTTCTTTTTTTGAGGTTTAGACCCTGAAGACCTTAAAGGTGTCGCTTTAAAGATTACAATATAGATATACATTATGTTGTTGAGAGAGTGAAATCGAGAAGTGTCGCTTTAAAGATCAGTACTGATATAGACATTTTGTTGAGAGAAGAATTATTTGGCAGCTCCACGCCAGTCGGAGGGATGAATCTGGTGCGTTGACTCAAGGAACAGGCGATCAATAAACCCTGCAGTTATCAGTACCTTTTGTTAAGTTCCTGACACGCTTCCCTTGCAGCGCAGATACCATCTTAATTTCCGCTATTACAGATAGGTGAAGAGTGGGTGTAGGAGAGAGAGAGACTGTCTGGGTGTGTGGCCATATGTTTCACCTTACCTTATGGCTAAAGGGATGGCATTCATCGCCTTCCACGCCTCTTGGGACACACATTCTCAGACCCCTTAACCAGAGACTGACGGCACAGCATAGTCCAAAGCCACACTGTACATCTCTTTCACAGGCCTAAGGACAGAAATGGAGAAAGACAGAGACAGCAAGAGACAGCAAGACAGAAAGACAGAAAGACAGAGAAAGAAAGAAAGAAAGAAAGGGTTATAATATGCAGTCAATAGTTATTTAGACAGGCTGAATTTATTGAGTTAATATTTATGGTAATAGCGGTGCCCTTTTCTGTTTGTACACTGGAAATCATTTTATCTTTCGGTTGTCGGCTCTATAATTCATTTAGAAATGAATTTCACTCAGTGAACTGAAATAATTTCCTGCTGCTTGTCCAGTGTGTCTGAGCACTTGAAGGATGTGCTCTCCTGTCAGTCAGTTGTAATTAAATCACAAACATTACCTGTCAAGTGAAATCATGTTGCTTCCTGTGTATGCACATACGGTATTTTAAGAAAACGTACAATTTCAAGGCATATTAATTACAACTGCATGTTTAGCAGAACTTAGAACATACGCTATACAAACGGTTCCGTGCGACGGTACTGTATAACACATGCTGCTTATTGCATTCCCTCCTATTACTTTAAGTCTACAGGTATGATATAACTCACCAGTATGTACACTGAGTAAACTAATCACATATTCTCCATTGACATGAATGGAGACAGCCACTGGAGAGCTCCAACTCACCCCAGTAATGATGGCTCCTCTGGACTGCCCAAGGGACACCAGCATGATAGCGAGCAGCACTGCCCCAGAGCCCATGTTGGTACCGTGTAGCAACAGGAGAGAACAAGAGTGTTTTCCTCAACAAAACGCTGCGCTTAACTTCCCTGGCTGCTTCCACTTTCTCAAGTGCCGCCGCGCTCTTGGATCGCAGCAGCTCTGGTCTCTGGTCACGTAGGCTCTCAGGATTCTGCAAGGGGGATGTGGGGAAAGGAGGGCGGGGGGGGGGGCACTCTCTCCCCACCCCGTCCTTAAAACCTCTCCATACCCCTCTCCCCGTCTCCCTGGGATATCTATCATCTTAGGCCATCTTAAGCCGTGGCTGTAGATCCTCTCCTAGTATGTTTTCAGAAGCAAGACAACCGCAACAACATAAACACAGAAGCGGGGCCACCGATCATCAGACTTACAATGGAACACGCAGTGTGAGTAGGTGCCGGCATTACATACATGCATAATTCCCACACACACACACACACGCACACACACACACAATTAAAAAGTAAATAATGGCCATCATTAATAACGACACTCACTGAGTCGAACACACACACACACAGATACAGTCCTGCATCATCAGCAGCATCAATACAAATAATTAGCATCAATGATCTATCTATCTGTCTGTCTGTCTGTCTGTCTGTCTATCTATCTGTCTATCTATCTATCGATCTGTCTGTCTGTCTGTCTATCTATCTGTCTGTCTATCTATCTATCTATCTATCTATCTATCTATCTATCTATCCAGACAGACAGACAGACAGACAGACAGACAGACAGACAGACAGACCTTCTGTGTACCTACCTACTAAGTACAGTTTGGTCATATATACCTTGTACCAGGCTGCATTACCTCATAGTCTTCGTGGAGGATATGAGTGGGACCAGACAGGGGCCTGAATACTCCTGGTAATCCAACTGATTGAGCACCTGCTGGGTCCATGTTGATTTACTGAGTAGCTGAATGGCTAAGAGCAGCAGATCGCATTGCTTAACATTATAATAATAAAGTATGCCCCCCATGGCCCTGGAGGTCGCAAGGAACTCATTATTTGTGTGTGTGTGTGTGTGCGCTTGTGTGTGCATGTGAGAGAGAGACAGACACACAAACTTGTGTGTGCCCATTAAGTAGGTGCAGAAGTTTTAATTTGCAGGTTTGTACAATTCACTGTACATGTGCACACAAACACACACACACACGCACACACACACCCGAGATGTCAGGCTCGAAGTTAAGAAATACGACGATCGAGCAAGGAGAGGCCGGGGAAAAGACAGACAAATGAAAGGCTTCTCACTGGGGGGAAGGCAGTCAGCTGGATGTTAGCCTGTATTACTGTGATGGATACATCCAGCCCTCTGCTCTAATGATTACATCCAGGCACTTCTGCCCTGTCAGCAGAAGCCCCATCGCCTCGCCGCGTTGTGGCACACTGCAGGAATCAGGCGGGATGGGGCCCTTCACTGGTGGGTCTTTATCCATTCTGCCTCTCCCCCACCTCCAACACACACACACACGCACACACGCACAGAGGCACACACACACACACGCGCACACGCACGCACACACACGCACGCATGCACGCACGTCAATCACATCCATGACAGCTCAGCTCATGACGTTGAGTCTTTGCTTACACAAGAAAGGATTCATGGCTGGAGCATTGCAGTGCTGCCTTGCCATGATGCTCCATGGCCGTCACTGCATGGCTAATGTCTGTGATGCCGCCGTGCGTGGTGGCGGAGCGGGTCCGTGCGCACCGTCGCCACGCCAACGACGAGTGAGGTGACGACAGATGGGGTCCAGGGCGGGAACAACACACACACCACTGTGATGATAATAGTCGTAATCATAAGAAAATGTAATTAAGGAATGATGTATGACTTGCACAATAATTCATGTTTTTCACGGTGTCATTTGTTTTTGAAGCTTATTTATGACCTTATATTTAAAATCTATCTTCCCTCTTGGATACGATATTACTGTAAATAATGTGTGAGTATTAGACTTAAATATGAGATTGTGAGAAAAGATTAGGCTACAGTACAGAAACTGATTTAGTTTGAAGCATGTTATCACCGAACATGAACATGCATTTTACAATTCATTCCCTTATTACTTAATGTAAGACGATAGTGTAAGCTCAGTGATATGTGGAGTGTAGCAATTTGCTAAATACATAAATAGGCCAAAGATTTTAGGCATCCTCATATTACTTCTGAGGGCATAATTTACACATTTACACTCTTAAGGTTCAGTAATGCTGGAAGATTGCTGATATTTGAACTTGATCAAAACAAATACCTCTCCCTTCATTGCCATATAGTGATCCCTCTGAAGTGCAGCCCCTAAAATTGGGCATGTAATGCCAAGGCTGGGATAGTGGTGTGGTGCAATCTGCACCACTTTGTTTGTGTTCCCATTTACAGAGCCAGGGTTGTGTAGAAATAGGATTTCTTATCAGTGTACACATTGAACAGACAACTACCGGTAGTGGAGAGATTTTTGTTGGATATATTCGTTCACATTGTATATATAAAATAATTATATTATGTTCTGCCACTAGATGTCAGACTAAGAAAGCGTATACCAGCATCTCAGACCAAAACAAATTAACCATGGGCCACACACACACACACACACACCCACACACACACATTCATTAACATGTACATTTGGCTGACCCATGCTATAAAAGAACAAATTATCTCAGATTACAATGCACACAAATGGAGTCTGATATCATTCTATGATCACGATGCAATTACTCCACTATATTTACATTGAAAGTAGTTGTTTGCTGCTATATAACAATACTGTTTAAAATATTGAACCATCACCTTATCGTGGTGGAGAGGTTTGTGTGTCCCTATGATCCTGAGAGCTGTGTTGTCTGGAGCCTTGAGC
>JAODTR010003440.1:0-12776 GCA_025399935.1 Amblyopsis rosae
GGGTCCCTTGCTGAAGCTGCTGCCCCCGCGACCCGACTCCGGATAAGCGGATGAAGATGGATGGATGGATGGACATTATGAGAGCTTGAAATCATTAGGTCAGTGGCATGTGTACACTGAATGTGTAGTTATCTATATGGAGGGCATCATCAGTGTATCCTTTCCATCAAAAGCCCTGCAGTAGGAAGAGGTCCCCTAGGACACACTGGATCTCCTCCACTGGTACCCTCTTCTCAACCCATGCGATAACATAACATGTTTGTCTTTCCCAGCATATCTGAAACTAAAATAGAATTTTAGATGTGATTTACTTTAGCTGCACCGGTGGGTACACCACATCTAACGTTCACTATTCATCTGTGAGATACCTGTCGGAGACAACCAGAGAACTCTATTTCATACCTTCCTTCTACTTCTTCAAAGGCATCACACATGAACCTCATTTTCACCAATTTAGTGTTAGTCATGAGGTGGGTTGTCATATTCTCCTATGATACAAGCAGTCAGATTAAATATAAACCGTGAGAGGATCAGAGCTAGTGGCCTTCATCGCCCATCAGCCAACCCCATGATGCATAACGTGATTGCGTAATAGGGTATCATGCATAAAGTGCATGATACCCTATAATGATCAAAGCAGTAGGATGCCATAACATACAGCAGAGCATGCAGGACTAATTAATCTGGAATCAGACCTAGGGTGTGTTTAGGGCCAGATACATTTACCTAACATGCATCATGGTCTACTGTACCCTGTGCCTAACTAGCATCATAGCCTATTAAATAAATAATGCTAGATGTGCAGAACTCATATACGTATTTATGAAAACTAGGCCTGCAGCCCTTGATTAGTCCTACAGCAAATTTATAATATCATAACATGGTGTGAAGATGCATTAACGATCGGCTAGGCCACTGACTGTTGTGTGTCCTAAACCCATGCCTGGGTATGGGTGGGAATCACCAGAGGCCCCACAATACGATATTATCGCCATACTTATGCCACCATACAATATTATTGCGATTTTAAAAATGTTGCGATATTTTGCAATTTATTACTTTTTCCGACTTCAAATTATGTCCCCAAAGGAAAAGTTTGCCTGGGTAAATAATCCAAGGGGGTTGCGTCAGGGTTTTTATCTGTGTCTGTCAGCAAAGACCTCTGGGATTACATTGATTGGGTGAGCGCCCTCATCAGACCCACTGTGTGCCGAGATTAAACCGATAAATTTCCACTATTTTGTGACTGGGATAATCCCATAATTATTTGACACACTAATCAAATATGGCCTAAATTTAACTGATAGGGGGAGAACTCTTGGTAAAGTGGTTGATTTGCATTTTTGGGTGTTAACTTGATATTTTTTCTAGCATGATTTTAATGTTTGGGATGTTATGGTGTTCACCGGTTTGCCTACTAACAATGTGGCAGGAACATTCTGGATTAAGACCCCGATGACTAGTTTTAGGGCTATAGTGACATGTCTAGACCTGTCACAATAACTTTTTTGTTTGGTGATATATTCTACCAGAAATAATTGCAATAAATTATATTATTGTCAGAATCATTATATTTATTCCGCAGCACAACATGGCTAACTTTCTTACGTCAGCAACACGCATGTACAACAAGCAATATTATTAACATCTGAAACGTTATTGAGGTCATGTCCATATATTGCACGACAATTTGATACAGTAGATACAGTATATCTGAACATATCAGTAGGGTTGCATTAAATGTGAGACCCTATCCATCACGAGACATGCTTTCTTCTACTTTGTCCTTCAAGTAGGTCAGTTTCAGAATTAGAAATTCGCTCATTTTCCGTTGGCTGAAGGAATTACTGGGATTAATGCCAAATGTCGTTGAAGAGAGGAATCCATCTGTAGGCAGTCGTGTGTGTCTGTGTGTGTGAGAGAGAGACAGTGGCTAGTGTGACTGCAGCAGCCCTCAACAAGGTCAGATCCCTCATTGTGCCCCAGGTGACTCCAGGCTAGGGCCCACACTCACTCACACTGTGAGACAAGGCACAAACCACACATCACAGCCTCAGTAGGGATCACTGCTGGCTGCAGCATTGTAAATGAAATCTGTCATCACTGGGATGATTGCTGTGAGAGAGATGGAGAGAGAAGGGAGAGAAGCCTAACCTACATTCTGCTGCAACTGAGGGTCTCGCCCACATGAGTTTGCTCTGTCTTGTGGGCCATTAACAAATTAAGGTCAACCTTGGGGGGAACTATTAAAACGAAATGTGAAATAGGTTCATGAATACACAACATAGACTGCAGACACATACATTATTTATTGCTGGGTGTTTTATTTGATTGGCTTTAAATCTAAAGTGTGTCTTGAGTCTTCTTCTTAGTGTTTGTGATATTTAATCTTCATGAACTTCATTCCTCTTGGCCTGTCTACCATTAAACGAATACATTATTTGGCATAATGACGCAGGCGTGCTACTTGACTAGACCGATTGTTCTGCTTTTTCCTGTATGTTTTTCCCATCTGTGGCGTCTCTGCTGAGCATAGAGAATCCTGTGTGTGTGTGTGTGTGTGTGTGTGTGTGTGTGTGTGTGTGTGTGTGTGTGTGTGTGTGTGTGTGTTTGAGGGAGGGAGAATGTTGGGAAGATAAAGGAAGATTGGTGGATGATACTGATGATCTCTTCATGGAGGGAGTAGCATTTTGGAAGGCCAGCAGTGCCCTCTTTAATCTGTTCTATGTGATCTCTGTGATTCCCCCCCGGCGTTGCCACAGTGCAGTTAATCATTATAAAATTGGTTCAATACCTTATATGTTTAATTAAAATGTTAACATTTTGGTTTATATACAGTTTCATTGTAGCGTTGTCTGTCTTTAAAAGAATGTAATACAAAAATAAATACAATTTAAAACAAAATGTAATCTATCTAATTATGCAAAGCTTCCAGCAGCCTAACTGCCACATAACATCTAACGAGGTAGCAACACTCTTCTTCTTTTGTGTGCCCGCAGGCCTTTGGGCAAGCCTACTCCAACCACAGGAAGGTGGCAGCGGATGGAGAGAGCCGGGAGGAGTGTCTGATCCAGGAGTCTGCCAGCAAGGAGGCGTACTATGAGCAAAGGGTCCTGGACCTGCAGGCTGAGCTTCGCCAGGCACGCAACATCCTCACCAACACCCAGTCTGAGAACGAACGCCTGAACACCATCAACCAGGACATGAGAGAGGTGAGATAATATATGATATAATCAGCTTTTCGTTGAATAACACTGTTTTAATGAGATTCGGGACAAAGGCTGATCATTCACAAAATCCTTCCTGTTCTGTTCAATACAGAAGAGTTGTTCTGGACTGTTCTCACTCATATACATAGCAAGTTTAATATATCAACCTCAACCTGTCCAAGCAAGCAGTTAAATGCTTACGTTATGTACACCAAAACAACATTTTTCCCATGTTCAAATTAGAGTGAAGCTCACTGATGGACTGATTGCAAAACCATAGCGCAAACATGACCAGACAAGACTAGTCACACCCCAATGATGTTCAGCTTGTGATGAGCTGGCTGAGTGAAGGTACTCCATATACCTTCAGGCCTGATTGGGTGTCTTTTTAAGGTGGAGTTATGATTACAGGATGAGAGAATGCATTCAGATTCAGGCCATATGAGCCACCATTTCGGCACGTTGCGTTTGAACTCAAATTAAAGGCATGATCCTACTTGAGCTGATTGTATGTGACATCTCATTACACGTCATGTTTTAGCTGGATATGATGCATTAATTGCTATATAGCATGAGAGTGGCATTGGTGTCGTCTGCCTATTGTTCGGATACCAATCCACTAGGGGTGAGATTCTAACCCCTTTTTAAGAGTGCTGCTCACACATTGCACAAAATATCACACTCATACTCATATTCCCAGATATCCACAGATGATACAAAATAATTAGAAAATATTGTCTGTGGCTCCCTTTACCCAATGGCTGATCGTTTGTTTGCTGGAATTTGAATTCTAGGCTAAGTGAGCTCATTAGTTGTAAATTAGACTACGCACACGCTTGCGTTCATGTGAGTGCATGCACAGCGTTAAAGAGACCATGAAGAGGATGCTTAGAGAGTCCCTTCTGCTGAATCAGTTGGCGCCTAACACAGATGTAGCCTCACATTTATTTACAAGGATTATAGTCCTTTAAATCACACCTCCCAATGTCATGAGCACATGCATACAGCCTACAATGTATTACACAGAAATACGTCAAAAGGTTTCAAAAGACCTGACACAAATCATCAGCTTGTGCAAAACAAAAACATTTAGTGATCTGAAATAAAAGAAAAATGCTAAATAAAATACTAGTCCCTTTCATACACATTTGGGAACTCTCATGATGATCAGTGGTGTGCAAAATCAAGCATTTCTGCTCTAAGGTGTCAACTGAAATCAGACATACTGGTGCAAAATCACTTGTTGCTTTTCTGATATGTGGAACGAAAGCTATGCCTTGTGAAAATGGGAAAGATGGCTCTGAATTAATCTTTATGAAAATCAAAACAATTTCTCTGTTGCCATTGGAGGTAAATTATATAATGTGGAGGATTTTGCCATTACGCCCATAATTTAATCTTCCATAGCAATCTTTCCTTCTTTCACTTAATCTGTAGCTACTGCTAGTATACACCAGACCCTTATGCACCATTCTCTGTGCACAACAACTTCATCTGGTACACGTCTCTCAGCAGAAAGATTTGTATCATTGGTTACCTCCTGCACCCTGGCTGCCACTGTCGAAAACAGTTGTATCTTGCCATGTTGAGAATTTATTTACTTTGGGATGTATTGTCAGTTCTTAACAGAATATTTGAACACGCTCACTGATGGTATAGTTTGCTGTAAAGTGTAGTATAGCACTGTGTGACAGACATTTGTTAACAATTTGTAGAGCTACACATTTGGTTCTGTGGACTAGTTTCAACAGCTCACCATTTGCATTTTCAAAATTCAAAATTTCAAATGTCAAAGAAATTGTTTGGATCTGAAAGAACCTCACCTGCTTTTGAAATCTGCTCATACATGTCACCATGATATACTGTATGACTAATGTGTTCATTTTTTGACCTTTCACATCTGTAGGCAATGTTGTTTGAAATTTGAGGATTTTATAGTAGTGCCTGGATTTGAGGTGCAATTGGTACATTCATGAAAAAACTACTGCTGTTCAGGGTGCTGATTTCTAAGGGATCACTACACTGGAGGCACTGGTACTCAACATGTTATAGACAACAATATTACAAAATGTATGATTTACATAACTTATAATAAAAGTGAATTTCAAGCATTTCTGAATTAGTTTTGAATGCTTTGTAGAGCATATATTTTGATACAGGTACCACCTCTTTTCCAAAAAGAGTATTTACAAGTTTAATCAAATTGTGTAGTTGAGTCCCTGATAATGTTATGTCTACCTGCCATTATCATCAGCACTGACTCTGCTTTTGTGGTAGCACCTGCAGATGTAAGTATGGAGTCCATGTCTTGGTCCATGTCTTGGTCAGGGTCATCATGTCGAAATGCATCATAGTCTGTAGAGTCAACTTCAATGAGTCACTTGCAAAAGTGGAAACACTGTCATAGTTGTCATCTGAGTCATTAATGGTCAGACGTTAAAGTAGTCTGAAGACATTAGATGATCAACATTCAAAAGTATCATGTGTTGTGACAATCTGATGTTGCATTACAATATCGCAGTGTGGCATGGGGTGATAAATTGTAACCTCCCCTCCGCATCTGGAATACTGGAACCTTGACTGTTTTTAGCCATAGATAGATAGATAGATAGATAGATAGATAGATAGATAGATAGATAGATATGCATTTCATTAGTACAAAATGGACCAACACCATCTCCTTACATTTAATACTGTCCAGTGGAGGCTCAGTTGGGTATAATGATGAGTACAAAGTTGCTCTTGAATATAGTCCAACAGGAGTGCATTTGGAGAAAGTGACAGGGATCTAAGCAAAGTGTGCAAACAATGCTAGAATTACTTTGTCTCTAAAGATCTGGGATTGTTTTTAATCAAATGCCTTTTTAGGACAGAATAAGCACTGGTTTGGGATTATGTTTGTCTAAACATTAAAATATATTAACTACAATGTTTGAGTGTCCTATTTCACCAATACTTTTTACCCCAACGTTGTCCATAGAGAAACTATGTTCATGGAGGTCAAAGTTGCGCACAGAAATTAAATCACAAAAACATTGTCGACTACAGTAATCTATGTACAACTTCCAGTGTTTATCGTAATTATTGTAAGTGCACGTGTTCAAGATCATCTTGATTGCACCACCGTAAGTATTATTTTGTTTGGTATAAATAAAAAGGTTTGCATCTACGTTACGATTCTCCTGAATCATTGGGAATCGCAATCGCAGTGTTTGCATACGTGAGGGACTTCAACCATAACGCCTTTGATCAAACTCCAATTTATTGGGTACGATGGAAGCAAGACTTCTTCAGGGCACAAATACTTATGCTTAAAGGTACGTAGGCCTATGCATGTAAGCAAAAGCTATGTTAACGTTGTTCATTTACTGCACCATATAAACAGTTGAGTGATCGCTTTTTTCTACATCATTTGGCAGAGACTACAGAAGGCATATAGGAGGAATTGACGAAGGGCAAAAGACTGAGTAGCACCGCTTAAAAAAAGCACTGTCGTCGCCGCCACATTCCACTTGCACTTCGTTAAAGGAGAGAGCAGAAGCTAAGACCAAAAATGTTTGTGTGCCATAGAACTGTATATATATAACGATGCACACACATTCTGATACACAGGAGAAACTGGACAATGACACTGTAAAAATGTATGTTTAGGTAGGAGTGAAATTGTCTGTTAGAGCCTCCAGTCTGTTTTGAAGCACTTATTTGTCTGGTTTCATTATTGATATGATGTTCAAAACTGATGCTGAATAGGTTTGTTTATACTCGTCATTCACTTGATTGTATTGTTCTGCTTTTCTTAAAATATAGACAAACCAGAAAACTGCGTCAAACGAAGGGAAGAAGAAATCACTTCTCACTATACTTCATGAGCGCAAAGCCCAGAAACGGAAGACTCCACTCTGTCCAACAGACCAGCAAACAAAAAAGCCCAAGGAACAGACCCTATTGCATCTGTCAACAGATGAGGAAGATGCTGTTGGTGCAGATGTTGTTCCCCGCAAATTATATGAAGAGTCACAAAAGCAGCTCCTGCTTTACAAGGAAACGCTGAAGGATGTTACACTGCAACTTGAGAAAACCCAAAAAAAGTAAGGGATTGCTCTATAATTGCCATGTTGATGAGGTAATTGGTTGCACTTTTTAAATGGTATCCAGTGATCATAATTAAATATAAGTGCTTAATCATGACATACTGTAACTGTCCCTGTCTCAACAAGATAATGGTAAAGGATATTATTGGTCTTTAGGATAGGTGGTTTGCAAAACCTGTGAAGTATATGCTTGCTGTAGACCAGTTACTCCATTTAACAAATAGCAGGCAGATAATGTCACAATTATTTCTTACTTTTGTAGGTTGGAGGATATTGAAAAGGCAGAAATAACAGCTTTGAGAAGATTAAACATTGACCTGCAGAAGAAACTTCTAACCTTGCCCTCTTCACCCAGTGAATCCAGTGATCTCGGAGAGACCTCTTTAGGTAGGACATGCATCTTAACACTGAACTAAAATGTATCATTATTAGGAAATATTTGTTAATAATAATGTAACCCTATGTTATCTACAGTGGTACAGTCTGGTTTGAACAGGCAGGTTGAAGAAACAATTACTGCGGTTGGTGATGAGGTAAATATATCTTTTTTTTTTCTTCTTCAAGAATTCTATATGAAAAGGTGAAATTCCACCAGTAGGCCATTAGAACGGTTTGTTAAGATATGATTACACATCATTCCATGCACAGATGTCTAAGCATGGTTAGTTAACTGTACTCAGGACAGGAGAACGGTGGAATGGTTTTAGTGACATAGAGTTACAGGATTTATCAGTTGCTAAGGTGTTACTGGTAGCTAGCTAATATTTGTTTGATGGTAATGAAAACAAATATTAGTTTTCATTAAATAACTAACAGAATAAAATGAATACATAAATACCTGAAATTGCACCTGGACCTCTGTATATATTAAGTTATGCTAGCAACAGTTATTGCCCTGTATAAACTCATGTAGTTCATTGGTCTGTCTGTTAAACTTATTTTTGACCAATCTTTGTGTTCTCAGATTGTCTTGGGTGGAACCATACATTTAAGGAAAGAAGTCTGGGAAAGAGTAAAAAAGAGCACCAGGGATTCTCTATTCATTAAAGAGCTGGCAGTGGCAGTGTGGGGGACCAAGACCCTTGGGGAGCGCAGCCTTACAGGCAAGGAGTGTCCCACCACAAAATCTGTCCGACAGCCACTGACTCCAAAGAAATTGAACATAGTAAAAGGTATGTCATTGCAGCCAGGAACATGAAATATTGTAGACAATATTGATAGCATGCACACCTTTCAAATTTTATGTTAGAAATGTAGAAGAAAAATTTATTCAACCCACATTCAACATTCACATCTACTTAATACGGTTTCACTCAGAAATGTCACATTACAGAAATAACAATGGTCGGTTGATCACTTAAACATAACTAAGCTGCATAGAACTTATTTTATTTGGACACTGTGATAAGTATCTGATGGTGTTTTATTTTGTTTTTCAGCCACCTTCCGTGAATGGCTACAAAAAAAGAATATATCACCTGAAGAAGTGGAAGCCAGGGCCTCAAAGTCTGGACGTTACATTACAGAAAAAATTATGGACATTAACAAACAAAACAGAAAAACTAATTTATTTATTAAAAAGTGAATTGGAATTTGAAAAATGTCTAACTATTAATATGCACTGAGAAATGTGATGTAACATATGGGGTATGCAGTAACGGCCGGGACTTTGCAGAGGCCTGCCCACAAAGTCGGAGCTCAAGGCCCCTCCTCTAAATCCACTCAAAATGTATCTCCATCTATCATCTTATACCACTGCCAATAGACTGATTGCTGTCTGCCTTTAACTATAGCCTATATTCAGCATTGTGTAAGAGAAATAAAAAAGTTTTAAAATGACAAAAGCACAATTGCGTCAGCACAACAGCAGCCTATTTGTTATTGTTTAAAACCAAAGACAGTGCTTTAGCCTTCTGATATTTCAGCACCAAGGATAGCACTGTTGCCTACATTACGGGGTTCCTTTACCTGGCAGTTGAAACTTGAAGCTCTCAATGGCCCTCTTTTATGAAACGTGCATACGGCAGAAATCTGTGCGTGCAATCCTTTTCACGGAAAGGTCGCCATTTATCAATCTGTAACGATTTGTACGTGAGCGGTGGCAACGATGAAATCTCATGTCAAGTCTCATCTCGTGTACACAACTTTTCGAGTCATCTTATGCCGGGTGCCCACCATATGCGTTCAATGCTTGCGCTGCGCCAGAAGTCATTCACTATCAATGGGGCAGTCCTATGCGTTCTATGCGTTGGGAATGTCACACTGGTCTGTGTTGCATTTCGAATGTCGTATGCGTTCAATATTCTCAACTCTTGCATTTTTTTTGCCGTACGGCAACGTACAAGATTCAACCGGAAGTTTGAAAAGTTTTGAAATGCCCAGCCAGCTATCTAGCTGTTATCCCCACTAATATAGTTTTCTAAAGTGTTAAAGCATACAAATAATTATTTATTTCAATGAATCTCTTAGTAATACACATATTGTCCATGTGGACAAGTCTAGTTATAAAAATAATTATTAAAAAAATATTGATATTTTCATGGTGGGATACTGGTACACCAGCACACCAGCATGGGATACTGGTATACCAGCACACCAGCATGGGATGCAGGTGCACCAGCAACCAGCATGGGATACTGGTACACCAGCAACCAGCATGGGATGCCGGTGTACCAGCATGCAAAACATACCTTATGCTGGTGACCAGCAATGCTGGATTTTTTTGCAGGGTAGCTATCACTTCTGGTATGTTTTCACCACATATAAACACATCAAATACTTGTCTGTAGTAAATACAGATTTAATGTACTTGATTCATCTTTACAGAAAAAGAGATGAGCACAGTCAGCATGTTCGTTGTCATCATCATTATTATTATAATATTATTAAATCAGATTCACATGATTCTCTGCTCCATTTGTTGACTGCATTTCTGAGGCACAGACTCTCTGGCTGCCTACTGGCTGCCAGTAGGCAGTAGGCCCAGAAATGGTCTTTCCGCAGGTGTCATGTCCATTGTGAGCGCACTCCAGTAACTGATGCAATGCAGTGGGCCCCAGTCAACTCTAATTGGCTAGGTATACAGGGTGAGAGTGTAAATCTCCCTGTGCATGGGGAGATAATGACACTGCTGCGCTAGGAATGATTTGGGTGGCAGGAGAAGGGGCGCTGAGGCTGGCATTGTGACCAGGCTGAGGGTACTGAAAGAGCCCTTTGTACGCTGAGGTTCATATTAGCCTGAACTCATGGCCAGGGTCCAGGCAGAAGGCGGGATGGGGCTGACAGGCGAAGCGGCTGTTACAAGAATGAGGCAGAATGTCTGTTGAAGGGCCTAGCTGTGCCTGTGCTCCTGCCTCCTACTGGAACTTGCTAGCCTTGGTGAACTGATTGTTCAGTGGTGGTGTATTACAGTAGCTGCTGCAGTATGCTATTTTCAATCATGTAGTGTGTGAATTGCATTTCCCCCTCCAGTGCATAGCGCTGTTCTCTAGAAGCATCAATTACTTCAGAGGTTTTAGTCTCAGCCTTTTTCGTCACATTTATAAGCAACTCTGTGCTGAATATCTGACATACCTGTAAGCTCGACAAAGGACTCTGTCTTTCGGGAAGTGATACTGTCGATTTGCATTGCTTTTCGCGTTGTCACTCACAAGTATGTACATCTTCCAGTGCTAGTGCACTGTTTATTATTATTTATATACTAATTTAAAATTAAACATTTATTTTAAGCAGTAACCGTAGCCTACTCATATTACAAATTAAAAGTCCTGTAAAGCAGTCCTGTTGTTTGTTTTCCAATGAATTCCTCATTGTATGTTTAATGTTCGACTTGGTTATTGAGTTACGTAGCTGGTCGATGTGCATGTCAATCAAAATACCTTGCTTATCAAGTAGGTGGGTACAGGTGTAGTTAGCCAGCGCTGTGTCGCAGACTTAACGTAGACGAGACTAGAAGGTTTAGATCTCGGACTGTGATTGATATACGGGCAGTGTTATATTCTCTAATTCATTTAGCATTAACATGTAATGTACAGAGCAGGATTAAAACTTTGGGGATTTTGCCTCATTATTGAACCTGGTGCACTCATTGACTCTTTGCTATCCTCATCAATCACCAGGGAATGTATAGCCTAGTCCTAATGTAACTGATACATCGTTGTCTATGTGCATGAAAATGTATAACAAAAGATAATGTACAATGACTTTTAATAGACAATTCTGGTGGTGTGAGACGTTAAACCTCCCATCTCTGAAGCCTAAATGACATAGGCTATTCTAAAACCACATGTTCTCCCTGGGCATGGATAAACCATATTTCACTGCTACAGGATTAAACCCCCACAATGAGCCAGTAACATTGTAAGATGTGGAAGACTAACGGGCATGACTCGAATCAATTCAACCGCGTGTCAAGAGATGAGTCTGCCTGCAGTGTGGGCAGCCAGTGTTCCCAAACAATGGGTGCTGCTGTCGCCAGTCTCTTAGGGACTTATCAGGACAATCCATATAGATAAGAAAGCAAAGAAAAACAAATCCGTCTCCTGATATGCTAATATACGAATGCTACGGTAACATTAGCATTATTGTGAGAGAACACACTCAGCACACATTGCCTGCTGGCTGCCCTGCTCTGTGTACAACTGTCAACCAGTAATCATTCACTTGAATGGAATTGCTTTTCACAGTGACACATTACATTAAGGTGGTGTTATTTAGAGAACACCACACAAGAGTATTATACATTTTCCTTCTTTATGGTGGTTAAAATGGGCACCAATTAACAGATTGCAAAACTGGGCTCAACATGCCTCTAATCTAGTCATGTTTTACTTCAAGTGCGCAGGATATTTATTTTCTTTTGCTGAAATACAATAGAGTCCAAAATCAACGTGAACAATATGCCTTCTTTGGCGACGGTCCCAACAGTAACACAAAGATGAGTAGAAACCCCTGTGCGACCTTGAATAAGGTTTGCTCTCCCTTAACGCTGCCTGCCTGGTCCAGTTGTATTGAATGGCAGTGCCTTGCAGCAAAGAGGAGGATACTGTAAAAGCAGATTTATTCACATCCATGTTGGTAACTCTTGACCATAGCAATGACCCTGTGCGTCTCAGGCTACAATGGGGGGAGTTGTGCCCTGCTGCGTATTCTCTCCTATAGGCTGGGGGTTGTGCTCGGCTTCAGAGCGGAGCATTTGACGTTGGATGATGTGACCTTTAGCACTGCACAGCCACACTATCCACAGGGCATTTCCGTCCTTTCTCATCCAGAATTCCAGCCATGCTCTTTGCAGCACACCAGCAGAGTATGTACATTATTTATTAGGAAAAAACCTCTTGAGAGGAACCATCTCGTTTTCAAGAGGGTCCTAGACACATTACCAGAGATGTTTGAGCAGAATGTCAAGTCAATTTTATTTATATAGCCCTTAATCACATTGCAGTCTCAAAGGGCTTTACAACCTACATTTCACATG